>NW_022638140.1:15000-220052 GCF_010993605.1 Petromyzon marinus | reverse complement strand
TATGGTGTCAGTGTTGAGTCTATGGTGCAGTGTTGAGTCTATGATGTCAGTGTTGAGTCTATGGTGTCAGTGTTGAGTCTATGGTGCAGTGCTGAGTCTATGGTGTCAGTGTTGAGTCTATGGTGTCAGTGTTGAGTCTACGGTATCAGTGTTGAGTCTATGGTATCAGTGTTGAGTCTATGGTGTCAGTGTTGAGTCTATGGTGTCAGTGTTGAGTCTATGGTGTCAGTGTTGAGTCTATGGTGCAGTGTTGAGTCTATGGTGTCAGTGTTGAGTCTATGGTGTCAGTGTTGAGTCTATGGTATCAGTGTTGAGTCTATGGTATCAGTGTTGAGTCTATGGTGTCAGTGTTGAGTCTATGGTGTCAGTGTTGAGTCTATGGTGCAGTGTTGAATCTATGGTGCAGTGTTGAGTCTATGGTGCAGCGTTGAGTTTATGGTGTCAGTGTTGAGTCTATGGTGTCAGTGTTGAGTCTATGGTGTCAGTGTTGAGTCTATGGTGTCAGTGTTGAGTCTATGGTGCAGTATTGAGTCTATGGTGCAGTGTTGAGTCTATGGTGCAGTGCTGAGTCTATGGTGTCAGTGTTGAGTCTATGGGCAGTGTTGAGTCTATGGTGCAGTTTTGAGTCTATGGTGTCAGTGTTGAGTCTATGGTGTCAGTGTTGAGTTGATGGTGTAATGTTGAGTCTATGGTGTCAGTGTTGAGTCTATGGTGCAGTGTTGAGTCTATGGTGCAGTGCTGAGTCTATGGTGCAGTGTTGAGTCTATGGGTAGCAGTGTTGAGTCTATGTGCAGTGTTGAGTCTATGGTGTCAGTGTTGAGTCTATGGTGTCAGTGTTGAGTCTATGGTGCAGTGTTGAGTCTATGGTGTCAGTGTTGAGTCTATGGTGTCAGTGTTGAGTCCATGGTATCAGTGTTGAGTCTATGGTATCAGTGTTGAGTCTATGGTGTCAGTGTTGAGTCTATGGTGTCAGTGTTGAGTCTATGGTGCAGTGTTGAATCTATGGTGCAGTGTTGAGTCTATGGTGCAGCGTTGAGTTTATGGTGTCAGTGTTGAGTCTATGGTGTCAGTGTTGAGTCTATGGTGTCAGTGTTGAGTCTATGGTGTCAGTGTTGAGTCTATGGTGCAGTATTGAGTCTATGGTGCAGTGTTGAGTCTATGGTGCAGTGCTGAGTCTATGGTGTCAGTGTTGAGTCTATGGTGCAGTGTTGAGTCTATGGTGCAGTGTTTAGTCCATGGTGCAGTGTTGAGTCAATGGTGCAGTGTTGAGTCTATGGTGCAGTGCTGAGTCTATGGTGTCAGTGTTGAGTCTATGGTGCAGTGTTGAGTCTATGGTGCAGTGTTGAGTCTATGGTGCAGTGTTGAGTCTATGGTGCAGTGTTGAGTCTATGGTGCAGTGTTGAGTCTATGGTGCAGTGTTGAGTCTATGGGCAGTGTTTAGTCTATGGTGCAGTGTTGAGTCTATGGTGCAATGTTGAATCTATGGTGCAGTGTTGAGTCTATAGTGCAGTGTTGAGTCTACTGGTGTCAGTGTTGAGTCTATGGTGTCAGTGTTGAGTCTATGGTGCAGTGGTGAGTCTATGGTGTCAGTGTTGAGTCTATGGTGTCAGTGTTGAGTCTATGGTGTCAGTGTTGAGTCTGTGGTATCAGTGTTGAGTCTATGGTATCAGTGTTGAGTCTATGGTGTCAGTGTTGAGTCTATGGTGCAGTGTTGAGTCTATGGGCAGTGTTGAGTCTATGGTATCAGTGTTGAGTCTATGGTGTCAGTGTTGAGTCTATGGTGTCAGTGTTGAGTCTATGGTGCAGTGTTGAGTCTATGGGCAGTGTTGAGTCTATGGTGCAGTGTTGAGTCTATGGTGTCAGTGTTGAGTCTATGGTGTCAGTGTTGAGTCTATGGTGTCAGTGTTGAGTCTATGGTGTCAGTGTTGAGTCTATGTGCAGTGTTGAGTCTATGGTGTCAGTGTTGAGTCTATGGTGCAGTGTTGAGTCTATGGTGCAGTGTTGAGTCTATGGGCAGCGTTGAGTCTATGGTGTCAGTGTTGAGTCTATGGTGTCAGTGTTGAGTCTATGGTGTCAGTGTTGAGTCTATGGTGTCAGTGTTGAGTCTATGGTGCAGTGTTGAGTCTATGGTATCAGTGTTGAGTCTATGGTGTCAGTGTTGAGTCTATGGTGTCAGTGTTGAGTCTATGGTGCAGTGTTGAGTCTATGGGCAGTGTTGAGTCTATGGTGCAGTGTTGAGACTACGGGCAGTGTTGAGTCTATGGGTAGATGTGTGAGTCTATGGGCAGTGTTGAGTCTATGGGTACCAGTGTGAGTCTATGGTGCAGTGGTTAGTCTATGGTCCAGTGTTGAGTCTATGGTGCAGTGTTGAGTCTATGGTGCAGTGCTGAGTCTATGGTGCAGTGTTGAGTCTATGGGTAGCAGTGTTGAGTCTATGTGCAGTGTTGAGTCTATGGTGTCAGTGTTGAGTCTATGGTGTCAGTGTTGAGTCTATGGTGCAGTGTTGAGTCTATGGTGTCAGTGTTGAGTCTATGGTGTCAGTGTTGAGTCCATGGTATCAGTGTTGAGTCTATGGTATCAGTGTTGAGTCTATGGTGTCAGTGTTGAGTCTATGGTGTCAGTGTTGAGTCTATGGTGCAGTGTTGAATCTATGGTGCAGTGTTGAGTCTATGGTGCAGCGTTGAGTTTATGGTGTCAGTGTTGAGTCTATGGTGTCAGTGTTGAGTCTATGGTGTCAGTGTTGAGTCTATGGTGTCAGTGTTGAGTCTATGGTGCAGTATTGAGTCTATGGTGCAGTGTTGAGTCTATGGTGCAGTGCTGAGTCTATGGTGTCAGTGTTGAGTCTATGGTGCAGTGTTGAGTCTATGGTGCAGTGTTTAGTCCATGGTGCAGTGTTGAGTCAATGGTGCAGTGTTGAGTCTATGGTGCAGTGCTGAGTCTATGGTGTCAGTGTTGAGTCTATGGTGCAGTGTTAAGTCTATGGTGCAGTGTTGAGTCTATGGTGCAGTGTTGAGTCTATGGTGCAGTGTTGAGTCTATGGTGCAGTGTTGAGTCTATGGTGCAGTGTTGAGTCTATGGGCAGTGTTTAGTCTATGGTGCAGTGTTGAGTCTATGGTGCAATGTTGAATCTATGGTGCAGTGTTGAGTCTATGGTGCAGTGTTGAGTCTACGGTGTCAGTGTTGAGTCTATGGTGTCAGTGTTGAGTCTATGGTGCAGTGGTGAGTCTATGGTGTCAGTGTTGAGTCTATGGTGTCAGTGTTGAGTCTATGGTGTCAGTGTTGAGTCTGTGGTATCAGTGTTGAGTCTATGGTATCAGTGTTGAGTCTATGGTGTCAGTATTGAGTCTATGGTGCAGTGTTGAGTCTATGGGCAGTGTTGAGTCTATGGTATCAGTGTTGAGTCTATGGTGTCAGTGTTGAGTCTATGGTGTCAGTGTTGAGTCTATGGTGCAGTGTTGAGTCTATGGGCAGTGTTGAGTCTATGGTGCAGTGTTGAGTCTATGGTGTCAGTGTTGAGTCTATGGTGTCAGTGTTGAGTCTATGGTGTCAGTGTTGAGTCTATGGTGTCAGTGTTGAGTCTATGTGCAGTGTTGAGTCTATGGTGTCAGTGTTGAGTCTATGGTGCAGTGTTGAGTCTATGGTGCAGTGTTGAGTCTATGGGCAGCGTTGAGTCTATGGTGTCAGTGTTGAGTCTATGGTGTCAGTGTTGAGTCTATGGTGTCAGTGTTGAGTCTATGGTGTCAGTGTTGAGTCTATGGTGCAGTGTTGAGTCTATGGTATCAGTGTTGAGTCTATGGTGTCAGTGTTGAGTCTATGGTGTCAGTGTTGAGTCTATGGTGCAGTGTTGAGTCTATGGGCAGTGTTGAGTCTATGGTGCAGTGTTGAGACTATGGGTAGATGTGTGAGTCTATGGGCAGTGTTGAGTCTATGGGTACCAGTGTGAGTCTATGGTGCAGTGGTTAGTCTATGGTCCAGTGTTGAGTCTATGGTGCAGTGTTGACTCTATGGTGCAGTGCAGAGTATATGGTGCAGTGTTGAGTCTATTGGCAGTGTTGAGTCTATGGTGCAGCGTTGAGTTTATGGTGTCAGTGTTGAGTCAATGGTGTCAGTGTTGAGTCTATGGTGCAGTGTTGAGTCTATGAGGGGTGTTGAGTTGATGGGCAGTGCTGAGTCTATGGGTAGCAGTGTTGTGTCTACGGGCAGTGTTGAGTTGATGGGAAGTGTTGAGTCTATGAGCGGTGTTGAGTCGATGGTGTAGTGTTGAGTCTATGGGCAGTGTTGATTTGATGGTGTAGTGTTGTGTCTATGGGCAGTGTTGAGTCTATGATGCAGTGTTGAGTCTATGAGCAGTGTTGAGTCTATGGTGTCAGTGTTGAGTCTATGGTGCAGTGTTGAATCTATGGTGCAGTGTTGAGTCTATGGTGCAGTGTTGAGTCTATGGGCATTGTGAGTCTATGGGCAGTGTTGAGTCTATGGGCAGTGTTGAGTCGATGGTGCAGTGTTGAGTCTATGGGCAGTGTTGAGTTGATGGTGTAGTGTTGAGTCTATGGGCAGCGTTGAGTCTATGGTGCAGTGTTGAGTCTATGGTGCGTGTTGAGTCTATGGTGCAGTGTTGAGTCTATGGTGCAGTGCTGAGTCTATGGGTAGCAGTGTGAGTCTATGGGCAGTGTCGAGTCTCTGAGCAGTGTTGAGTCTATGGGTAGTGTTGGGTCTATGAGCAGTGTTGAGTCTATGGGTAGTGTTGAGTCTATGGTGCAGTGCTGAGTCTATGGGTAGCAGTGTGAGTCTATGGGCAGTGTTGAGTCTATGGGCAGTGTTGAGTCTATGGGCAGTGTGAGTCTATGGGTAGTGTTGAGTCTATGGGCAGTGTTGAGTCGATGGTGTAGTGTTGAGTCTATGGGCAGTGTTGATTTGATGGTGTAGTGTTGAGTCTATGGTGTAGTGTTGAGTCTATGGGCAGCGTTGAGTCTATGGTGCAGTGTTGAGTCTATGGTGCGTGTTGAGTCTATGGTGCAGTGTTGAGTCTATGGTGCAGTGCTGAGTCTATGGGTAGCAGTGTGAGTCTATGGGCAGTGTCGAGTCTCTGAGCAGTGTTGAGTCTATGGGTAGTGTTGGGTCTATGAGCAGTGTTGAGTCTATGGGTAGTGTTGAGTCTATGGTGCAGTGCTGAGTCTATGGGTAGCAGTGTGAGTCTATGGGCAGTGTTGAGTCTATGGGCAGTGTTGAGTCTATGGGCAGTGTGAGTCTATCGGTAGTGTTGAGTCTATGGGCAGTGTTGAGTCGATGGTGTAGTGTTGAGTCTATGGGCAGTGTTGATTTGATGGTGTAGTGTTGAGTCTATGGTGTAGTGTTGTGTCTATGGGCAGTGTTGAGTCTATGGTGCAGTGTTGAGTCAATGAGCAGTGTTGAGTCTATGGGAAGTGTTGAGTCTATGGGCATTGTGAGTCTATGAATAGTGTTGAGTCTATGGGCATTGTGAGTCTATGGGCAGTGTTGAGTCTATGGGCAGTGTTGAGTCGATGGTGCAGTGTTGAGTCTATGGGCAGTGTTGAGTTGATGGTGTAGTGTTGTATCTAAGGGCAGTGTTGAGTTGATGGTGTAGTGTTGAGTCTATGGGCAGTGTTGAGTCGATGGTGTAGTGTTGTGTCTACGGGCAGTGTTGAGTTGATGGTGTAGTGTTGAGTCTATGGGCAGTGTTGAGTCGATGGTGTAGTGTTGTGTCTACGGGCAGCTATTCTTTGGGTCTTTCGGTAAAGTCACGTAGATAGGTAAAAAAAGACAACAACAAAAAACTACGACGTTTCGATCGCAACACAAGCGGTCGTCATCAGGTGCAAAGAAACGAGGGGTTAGCCTCTAGAGGCAAACTATTTATAAAGGTTTAAAATGGGCGTAGCCCAAGTGTCAGCAGCATGGGGGGAGTAGCTTATGTTAATGTGAGGGGTTAAAAACTGGTGAGCAGCGGACAGTGCTAAAATATAAACATTACAGCCAGTTATGACTTAAATTGGTTTTTGACGTCTTTCCAGTGATTTGTAGAGTTTGTGCCCATTCTCTCGGTTGAAATTGTGTCGATGTCTGTATATATGGATGGCTTCATGAACGAGTCTTTGTTGATAGCCAGTGGGTTTGCAAAGTACCTTCGTCCTAGAGAAATCAATTAAAAGTGAGCCCACCGCGTTAAAAGAATGATCAGCCACGGCCGAGGTATTGGCCCTACCGTGTTTCAGATCTGCCTTGTGTTCACAAACACAGTCCGAGACATGTCGCTTAGTTTCCCCAATGTAACTCCTGCCGCAGACAGCTTAGTTTGTAGACGCCGGGGTATTGCATGTCAGGGATCACATCCTTCGCAGATGGGATCAGATCACGAATTGTATCTACTGTGTTAAATCGAACCTGGATCTTGTGTTTGCTCATGATTTGGGAAATATTTTTAGTGACCCCTGCTATGTATGGCAAGGTGATGGTTTTGATTGGGTCCTCAGATGGTTCTTTCCTAACGGTTGGGGTGATAGCTTTACGGATTGTGTAGTCTGAATATCCATTCGTCTTGAGAGCTTGGTGTACGTGTTCCAGTTCGCTGGCTAGGTAATGATGATCGGAAACACAGCGAGCTCTATGGTGTAGAGGGAATTCTTTTGGGATGGATGGTGGTGGGAGTCAGGTTTTATGTAGGCCCATTGAGCCATCTGGTCTCTTTTCGATTAAAAACATCCAAGAATGGTAGCTTGCCATCCTTTTCCACCTCCATTGTGAACTTGATGTCTGGGTGTATGGAATTGATGTGGTTGAGGAATTGGTTCAGAGCTGGTCGGCCATGTGGCCAGATGACGAACGTGTGTCATCTACGGGAAGTGTTGAGTGTTTGGACTGTGTTGTGTCTATGGGAAGTGTTGAGTCTATGGGCAGTGTGAGTCTATGGGCAGTGTGAGTCTATGGTGCAGTGTTGAGTCGATGGGCAGTGTTGAGTCTATGGTGCAGTGTTGAGTCAATGGTGCAGTGGTGAGTCTATGGTGCAGTGGTGAGTCTATGGTGCAGTGTTGAGTCTATGGTGCAGTGTTGTGTCTATGGGCAGTGTTGAGTCTATGGTGCATTGGTGAGTCTATGCGCAGTGTGAGTCTATGGGCAGTGTGAGTCTATGGGCAGTGTTGAGTCTCTGGGCAGTGTTGAGTCTATGGTGCAGTGTTGAGTCTATGGGCAGTGTGAGTCTATGAGCAGTGTGAGTCTATGGGCAGTGTTGAGTCTATGGGCAGTGTTGAGTCTATGGTGCAGTGTTGTCTATGGTGCAGTGTTGAGTCTATGGTGCAGTGTTGAGTCTATGGGCAGTGTTGAGTCTAAGGGCAGTGTGAGTCTATGGGCAGTGTTGAGTCTTTGTGCAGTGTTGAGACTATGGGTAGTGTTGAGTCTATGGTGCTGTGTTGAGTCTATGGGCAGTGTTGAATCTATGGTGCAGTGTTGAGTCTAAGGGCAGTGTTGAGTCTATGGGCAGTGTTGAGTCTATGGGCAGTGTTGAGTCTATGGGCAGTGTTGAGTCTATGGGCAGTGTTGAGTCTATGGTGCAGTGTGAGTCTATGGTGCAGGGTTGAGTCTATGGGCAGTGTTGAGTCTATGGTGCAGTGTTGAGTCTATGGGCAGTGTTGTGTCTATGGGCATAAAATTTTGATTTAAAGCTTTCGTGGCTGCAGTAATTCATATCCTTAGCTCTTTCGGTAAAGTCACGTTGAAGGGAAACAATAAAATGATAAAATATATGTTAAACAATAAAAATTCTCATGACGTTTCGACCATAACACAAACGGTCATCATCAGGTGTGAAAAACCAACGGCAAGAAACATTTTAAAGAAGTGGTGGTTTGTATTTATTTATTATTAATCGTTGTTTTATTTATTTACTATTTAAAAAAAAAACGTTAGCACCACGGGCAGCGATTTGACAGTTTATTTAGAAGGACTAGTCCATCTATGTTCTGAAAAGAGGAGGGGGGAGACGAAAAATTAATGTATGCTGTCTGAAAGCCACATTAAGTGTGAACAATCAATTAACACCTGAAATTGTTTATAAAATCCTTCCAATGATTGCTAAGCCAGAATCCATCTTCTTGGTTGAAATTGTCTCTGTGCTTGTATATGTGGATAGCCTCATGAACGAATCTCTCATGGTAGCCAGATGGCTTACAAAGAACCTCTGTCTTGGAGAAATCAATGTCATGTGAGCCTACTGAATTATAACAATGATCTGCCACGGCCGAGGTGTTGGTCCTACCGTGTTTAAGGTCTGCTTTGTGTTCACGAATGCGGTCCGAGACATGGCGTTTGGTTTCTCCAATGTAACTACTACCACAGAGGCAACTTAGTTTGTAGACGCCAGGGTACTGTATGTCCGGAATCACATCTTTTACAGACGGATCCAGATCACGGATTTTATGTAATGTGTTGAAACGGACCTGGATCTTGTGTTTGTTCAAGATTTTGGATATATTTTTTGTGATCCCTGCAATGTAGGGTAAAGTGATGGTTTTGAAAGGCTCCTCAAGAGGGTCCTTCTTCATGGTTTGAGTGATAGCTTTGCGGATTGTATAGTCGGAGTAACCATTAGCCCTAAGAGCTTGGTGTACATGCTTGAGTTCACTGCCTATGTGTTCCTGGTCGGATATGCATTGGGCTCTATGGTACAGCGTCTTAATGATAGAATTCTTCTGTGATGGATGGTGGTGGGAATCCGGTTTCAGATAAGCATCCGTATGGGTAGCTTTCCTGTAGACAGAGTGGCTCATTGAACCATCAGGTCTCTTTTTTATCAGGACATCCAAAAAAGGTAGCTTGCCATCTTTTTCGACTTCCATGGTAAATCTGTGTTTTGACCGACTGTCCGTGTTGCTTTATATGGTTTCCAAATTTTGCTAAACCCTGTTTGATTTAGTTTGCTCCTCAGTCTCTCTCTGTATCCCCTGGTGTATCTGTGTTAATTTCCTCTACCTGGGTGTCTGTATATATATATCTCTGCGGTTATGCGTTTCCTCTCTGTCTCTCTTAAATTTAGCTCTTCTCTACCTGATGACGACGACGATGATTGTTTCTGTTGCAATCGAAACGTCGTACGCTATCGCGTGATGTCATTGTTTCTTATTTCTACGTGACTTTACCGGAAAGAAAAAACAAATGAAAAAAAAAAAAACAAAGAGTCATTCCTGTTAGTCACGGAAGCGCCAAAATCGAGTTTGAGGTGGACGACGCCGGGACAACTGGGCGATGGGGTGGAAACCAGCGGCGCCGATGTCCACGGGAGTAATCGCGAGCGGGGCTGTCGCCGCCCTCGAAGTTTTAAATCCCTTGAAATCGGTGAGAAAGTTTCTACCTCCGCGACAACAAAAAAAACAGGTCCCTGCAGGGTGGGCTGGCAGGGACATTGGAATTTTTCACTTCGTTAAAGTATTGAAAGGGGACGGACAGACGGACGGACGGACACATTAATCTATTGCAGGCTGGTACACTCAGTTTACAATCTTCGTGCCTACCAGTATAAAGGATGTCAGTGACAAGAGAGTGACTCTCAATGACGTCACTCAGGTGGTTAAATAAAGGATGTCAGTGACAAGAGAGTGACTCTCAATGACGTCACTCACGTGGTTAAATAAAGGATATCAGTGACAAGAGAGCGGCTCTCAATGACGTCACTCACGTGGTTAAATAAAGGATGTCAGTGACAAGAGAGTGACTCTCAATGACGTCACTCACGTGGTTAAATAAAGGATGTCAGTGACAAGAGAGTGACTCTCAATGACGTCACTCACGTGGTTAAATAAAGGATGTCAGTGACAAGAGAGTGACTCTCAATGACGTCACTCAGGTGGTTAAATAAAGGATGTCAGTCACACGAGATTTCACTTCGTTAAAGTATTGAAAGGGGACGGACGGACGGACACATTAATCTATTGCAGGCTGGTACACTCAGTTTACAACCTCGTGCCTACCAGTATAAAGGATGTCAGTGACAAGAGAGTGACTCTCAATGACGTCACTCACGTGGTTAAACAAAGGATGACAGTGACAAGAGAGTGACTCTCAATGACGTCACCCACGTGGTTAAACAAAGGATGTCAGCGACAAGAGAGTGACTCTCAATGACGTCACTCACGTGGTTATATAAAGGATGCCAGTGACAAGAGAGTGACTCTCAATGACGTCACTCACGTGGTTAAATAAAGGATCTCAGTGACAAGAGAGTGACTCTCAATGACGTCACTCACGTGGTTAAATAAAAGGATGACAGTGACAAGAGATTGACTCTCAATGACGTCACTCACGTGGTTAAACAAAGGATGACAGCGACAAGAGAGTGACTCTCAATGACGTCACTCACGTGGTTAAATAAAAGGATGTCAGTCACACGAGATTTCACTTCGTTAAAGTATTGAAAGGGGACGGACGGACGGACACATAAATCTATTGCAGGCTGGTACACTCAGTTTACAACCTCGTGCCTACCGGCATAAAATTGCCGTCTCTAAATGAGCCTGTTGACACATACACGCGTGGTTAGTCACCGATGGACTACCCCGGCGTGCGATGTATAATTTGAGCACATTCGTGAATCACCCACGCCGCCAAACCACCCGCTTGAGACATTGCCACGTAGCCCCGGGTGGAAGGGGTTCGCGTCTAAACCCTCAGTTGAGAATCACACGCCGGGGTTGGTATTCAGGAACTATAACTCGCATGATTTACAGCAACGCTCATTAAATTTCCCACGCCATCTCTCTCTCTGTCTCTCTCTCTCTCTTCCATCCTGCTTTGCAAGTTATCTAATTTCCCTACGTAGCTCTATACGAATATATATCCCCCCCATCTCTCTCTCTCTCTACCCCCTCTCTCTCTACCCCCTCTCTCTCTCTACCCCCTCTCTCTCTACCCCTCTCTCTACCCCCTCTCTCTACCCCCTCTCTCTACCCCCCTCTCTCTCTACCCCCTCTCTCTACCCACCTCTCTCTACCCCATCTCTCTACCCCCTCTCTCTACCCCCCTCTCTCTCTACCCCCTCTCTCTACCCCCCTCTCTCTACCCCCCTCTCTCTCTACCCCCTCTCTCTCTCTCTACTCCCTCTCTCTCTACCCCCCCTCTCTCTCTACCCCTCTCTCTCTACCCCCTCTCTCTACCCCCTCTCTCTACCCCCTCTCTCTACCCCCCTCTCTCTCTACCCCCTCTCTCTCTACCCCCCCCCCTCTCTCTCTACCCCTCTCTCTCTCTACCCCCTCTCTCTACCCCCTCTCTCTTTCTCTACCCCCTCTATCTACCCCCTCTCTCTACCTCCCCTCTCTCTACCCCCCCCCTCTCTCTCTACCCCCCTCTCTCTACCCCCTCTCTCTACCCCCTCTCTCTACCCCCTTTCTATACCCCCTCTCTCTACCTCCTCTCTCTACCCCCTCTCTCTACCCCCTCTCTCTACCCTCTCTCTCTACCCCCTCTCTCTACCCCCTCTCTCTACCCCCTCTCTCTACCCCCTCTCTCTACCCCCTCTCTCTACCCCCTCTCTCCCTACTCTCTATCCCACCCCCTCTCCTAGCGTGGACGGCACCCATCGTGTTCACATTCTGAAGCGCTCAGCTCGTCAACGTGGCGTGCGCGAATGACCACCACAACCACCACCACCACTACCACAACCACCACCATCACCACCACCACCACCACCACAACCACCACCACAACCACCACAACCACAACCACTACCACCACGACCACCACAACCACCACCACCACAACCACAACCACCACAACCACCACAACCACCACCACCACTACCACCACAACCACCACCACAACCACCACCACAACCACCACCACCACAACCACAACCACTACCACCACGACCACCACAATCACCACCACAACAACCACTACCACCACGACCAGCACAACCACCACCACAACCACAACCACCACCATCACCATAATAACCACCACCACAACCACCACCACCACAACCACCACCACAACCACCACAACCACCACCACCACAACCACCACCACCACTACCACCACCATCACCACCACCACCACCACAATCACCACCACGTGACTTTTCTTCCGTGTCATGCGTGGTGCTTTATAGCGCCACAGCGCGTGGATTTGTAGCGTTTGTGTTTGTGTTGCTGGTGACTTTGTGTGTTTGTGTTGCTGGTGACTTTGTGTGTGTTTGTGTTGCTGGTGACTTTGTGTATTTGTGTTGCTGGTGACTTTGTGTGTTTGTGTTGCTGGTGACTTTGTGTATTTGTGTTGCTGGTGACTTTGTGTATTTGTGTTGCTGGTGACTTTGTGTATTTGTGTTGCTGGTGACTTTGTGTATTTGTGTTGCTGGTGACTTTGTGTATTTGTGTTGCTGGTGACTTTGTGTGTGTTTGTGTTGCTGGTGACTTTGTGTGTGTTTGTGTTGCTGGTGACTTTGTGTGTGTTTGTGTTGCTGGTGACTTTGTGTATTTGTGTTGCTGGTGACTTTGTGTGTTTGTGTTGCTGGTGACTTTGTGTATTTGTGTTGCTGGTGACTTTGTGTATTTGTGTTGCTGGTGACTTTGTGTATTTGTGTTGCTGGTGACTTTGTGTATTTGTGTTGCTGGTGACTTTGTGTATTTGTGTTGCTGGTGACTTTGTGTGTGTTTGTGTTGCTGGTGACTTTGTGTGTGTTTGTGTTGCTGGTGACTTTGTGTATTTGTGTTGCTGGTGACGTTGTGTATTTGTGTCGCTGGTGACTTTGTGTATTTGTGTTGCTGGTGACTTTGTGTGTGTTTGTGTTGCTGGTGACTTTGTGTATTTGTGTTGCTGGTGACTTTGTGTGTGTTTGTGTTGCTGGTGACTTTGTGTATTTGTGTTGCTGGTGACTTTGTGTATTTGTGTTGCTGGTGACTTTGTGTATTTGTGTTGCTGGTGACTTTGTGTATTTGTGTTGCTGGTGACTTTGTGTGTGTTTGTGTTGCTGGTGACTTTGTGTATTTGTGTTGCTGGTGACTTTGTGTATTTGTGTTGCTGGTGACTTTGTGTATTTGTGTTGATGGTGACTTTGTGTATTGTTTGTGTTGCTGGTGACTTTGTGTATTTGTGTTGCTGGTGACTTTGTGTATTTGTGTTGCTGGTGACTTTGTGTATTTGTGTTGCTGGTGACTTTGTGTGTGTTTGTGTTGCTGGTGACTTTGTGTATTTGTGTTGCTGGTGACTTTGTGTGTGTTTGTGTTGCTGGTGACTTTGTGTATTTGTGTTGCTGGTGACTTTGTGTATTTGTGTTGCTGGTGACTTTGAGTATTTGTGTTTTGCTGGTGACTTTGTGTATTTGTGTTGCTGGTGACTTTGTGTATTTGTATTGCTGGTGACTTTGTGTATTTGTGTTGCTGGTGACTTTGTGTATTTGTGTTGCTGGTGACTTTGTGTATTTGTGTTCGCTGGTGACTTTGTGTATTTGTGTTGCTGGTGACTTTGTGTATTTGTGTCGCTGGTGACTTTGTGTGTGTTTGTGTTGCTGGTGACTTTGTGTATTTGTGTTGCTGGTGACTTTGAGTATTTGTGTTTTGCTGGTGACTTTGTGTATTTGTGTTGCTGGTGACTTTGTGTATTTGTATTGCTGGTGACTTTGTGTATTTGTGTTGCTGGTGACTTTGTGTATTTGTGTTGCTGGTGACTTTGTGTATTTGTGTTCGCTGGTGACTTTGTGTATTTGTGTTGCTGGTGACTTTGTGTATTTGTGTCGCTGGTGACTTTGTGTGTTTGTGTTGCTGGTGACTTTGAGTATTTGTGTTCGCTGGTGACTTTGTGTGTTTGTGTTGCTGGTGACTTTGTGTATTTGTGTTGCTGGTGACTTTGTGTATTTGTGTTCGCTGGTGACTTTGTGTGTTTGTGTTGCTGGTGACTTTGTGTATTTGTGTTGCTGGTGACTTTGTGTATTTGTGTTGCTGGTGACTTTGTGTATTTGTGTTCGCCGGTGACTTTGTGTATTTGTGTTCGCCGGTGACTTTGTGTATTTGTGTTGCTGGTGACTTTGTGTATTTGTGTTCGCTGGTGACTTTGTGTATTTGTGTTGCTGGTGACTTTGTGTATTTGTGTTGCTGGTGACTTTGTGTATTTGTGTTCGCTGGTGACTTTGTGTATTTGTGTTGCTGGTGACTTTGTGTATTTGTGTCGCTGGTGACTTTGTGTGTTTGTGTTGCTGGTGACTTTGAGTATTTGTGTTCGCTGGTGACTTTGTGTGTTTGTGTTGCTGGTGACTTTGTGTATTTGTGTTGCTGGTGACTTTGTGTATTTGTGTTCGCTGGTGACTTTGTGTGTTTGTGTTGCTGGTGACTTTGTGTATTTGTGTTGCTGGTGACTTTGTGTATTTGTGTTGCTGGTGACTTTGTGTATTTGTGTTCGCCGGTGACTTTGTGTATTTGTGTTCGCCGGTGACTTTGTGTGTTTCATATCGAAATCGCCTCCAGTGATGTTGCTGCTGTCGGCAATAAAAGTTGTTTCAAAAGTTCAAGTCTCCCTCCGTCTTCCCTCTATCGCAAGACGAGTCACATGCGTTGAGTGAGTGAGTCAGACACCAGCCCCCCGATCGATAACTTCTGCCTCCTCCACAGAGAGAGAAAGAAAAATAGGCGGCGAGACGTCCCACACGTCCTCCAGCCTTGCCCAGACCACTGACTACACTCAAAAGTGCACGCGTTGCTGTTGGCTGGCTAACTCACCGGCTGAATCACCCACCCACTCACACACTCAACAACTCGCTCACTCAACTCAACTCACACAACTGACTTATCCACTCACACTCATTCACTCACCCACGATCCGAAATACGATGGGGGAGGAGAGTGGGGGGGGATCATCGCTACCAGGATCACCGTACAGCCCCTCACTTGCCTGTGGTTTATGTGGGCCAGATGGCACCCTCAATCGTGACCTTTTCTTCCTCATTCAAAGCACCGAGCGACTCAACCGATCACTCAATACATCACTCCTCACTCATTCACCGACCCCACCCACCCATCCACTCACTCACTCACGCACTCAATGACTCATTCAGTATCTCACCAAACCAACTTACCCACCTACTCAATCACTCACGCACGCACGCACACTCAGCCAATAACTCACTCATTTAACTCACCCGTTCATCTACTCACGTACCCACCTACTCACTCACGTACTCGCTCACTTATCTATCCACAAACCCACTCACTTGCCCACTCGCCTATTCGCCCACTCGCCTATTCGCCCACTCACCCACTCTGTCACCTACTCGCTCGCCCACTCACCCATGCAACTCAATCACCCACCCACTCACTCACCCATTCACCTACTCACTTGTCTACTGACAAACCCACTCCCTCACCCATTCAATTATTAGCCGACGCATCCACTCACTCACTCACTTACCCACTCATCCGCCCACTAACTCACCCGCGCAACAACTCATTCAGTAACTCATCCACTCACCTGCCCACTCACTCACTCATTCACCCACTCACTCACTCAATGACTCATTCAGTATCTCACCCACCAACTTACCCACCTACTCAATCACTCACGCAAACACACTCACCCACCCAATAACCCACTCATTTAACTCACCCGTTCATCTACTCACGTACCCACCTACTCACTCACGTACTCGCTCACTTATCTATCCACAAACCCACTCACTTGCCCACTCGCCTATTCGCCCACTCACCCACTCTGTCACCTACTCGCTCGCCCACTCACCCATGCAACTCAATCACCCACTCACTCACCCATTCACCTACTCACTTGTCTACTGACAAACCCACTCGCTCACCCATTCAATTATTAGCCGACGCATCCACTCACTCACTCACTTACCCACTCATCCACCCACTAACTCACCCGCGCAACAACTCATTCAGTAACTCATCCACTCATCTGCCCACTCACTCACTCATTCACCCACTCACTCACATCAGGATCGCTCTGTAATTTCCGCCTCACCCACAGAGAGAGGGAGAGAGAAATGCGTGCGGTATAGGCAAGTCCTCGTCCTACGCATCTGTTAACCTTGCCCAGACCACCAAATACATTTGCAAGCTGCCGCCTGTGTACAACATTCCTCTGGCACGTGGTCGTGACGAGGAACTGCAAGAGCTAACCGTGTCCATCCAGTGAAGGTCGAGCTTCATTGGCTTATAAAAGTCAAATCAATGCTCACCCACGCACCCACGATTATCGCGATTGGCTACTGACGGTGCCAAAGAAGTTCAACACGAATACAACACTACCCTACTATACACTACAGTACAATGTACACTACACTATACACTTCACTACTATACACTACACTTTACACTACACTACTGTACACTACACTATACACTACACACTATACACTACACTATACACTACTATACACTACACTACTATACATTACACTATACACTACACTATACACTATACTACTATACACTAGACTGCTATACACTACACTATACAATACACACTATACATTACACTATACACTACACACTACTATACACTACTATACACTACACTATACACTACACACTACTATACACTAAACTATACATTACACTATACACTATACACTACACTACTATACATTACACTACACACTACTATACACTACACTACACAGTACACTACTATACAATACTATACACTACACTATGCACTACAGTATACACTACTATACACTAAACTACTATACACTACATGACTATACACTACACTACTATACAATACACTGCTATACACTGCACTATACACTGCACTATACAATACACGAATATACACTACAATATACACTATACTAATATGCACTACACTATACACTACACTACTATACACTACACTACTATACACTACATTATACACTACACTACTATACACTACATTATACACTACACTACTATACACTACATTATACACTACACTACTATACACTACACTACTATACACTACATTATACACTACACTACTATACACTACACTACACTATACACTACACTATACACTACACTACTATACATTACACTATACACTAAACTACTATACACTACACTATACACTACACTATACACTACTATACACTACACTACTAAACACTACACTAGACACTACACTAAATACACAACTATAAACTATACAATACACTATTCACTACACTACAATACACTGCAACTATACACTACTATACACTACACTACTATACAGTACACTATAACCTACACTACTATACACTACACTATACACTACACTACTATACAGTACACAACAAACACTACACTACTATACAGTACACTAATATACACTACACTACTATACACTAATATGTACTACACTATACACTACACTAGAGACTACTATACACTAAAGTACTATACACTACACGACTATACACTAGATTACTATACACTACACTGGTAGACACTACACTATACACTGCACTATACACTACACTACTATACACTACACTATACACTACACTACTCTACACTACACTACTATACACTACACTATACAACACACTACTATACACTACACTACTATACACTACATTATACACTACACTATACACTACACTACTATACATTACACTATACACTACACTACTATACACTACACTATACACTACTATACACTACACTATACAATACACTAAATACACAACTATACACTACACTATACACTTGACTATTCACTACACTACTATACACTACACTACTATACACTAGTATACACTAAACTACTTACACTACACTATACACGACGATACACTACACTATACACTACACTACTGTACACTACAGAACAATACACTACACTACTATACACTACACTACTAAACACTACACTACTATACACTAATATACACTATACTATACACTACACTACTATACAATGCACTACTATACACTACACTATACTACACTATTCACTACACTACAATACACTACACTACTATACACTACTAAACACTACACTACCATACACTACTCTATACACTACACACTATACACTACACTATACACTACACTACTATACACTACAGAACAATACACTACACTACTAAACACTACACTGATATACACTATTATACACTACACTATACACTACTATACACTACACTATACACTACACTACTATACACTACACTATACACTACACACTATACACTACACTATACACTACAAACTACTATACACTACTATACACTACACTATACACAACACACTACTATACACTACACCATACACTACACTATTCACTACACTACTATACACTACACTACACACTACACTACTATACACTACACTATACACTATACACTACTGTACACTACTATACACTACACTATACACTACACACTACTATACACTACACTATACACTACAAACTACTATACACTACTATCCACTACACTATACACTACACACTACTATACACTACACCATACACTACACTATTCACTACACTACTATACACTACACTATACACTACACTACTATACACTGCACTACACACTACACTACTATACAATACTATACACTACACTATACACTACACTATACACTACTATACACTATACTACTATACACTACACTACTATACACTACACTGTTATACACTACACTATACACTGCACTATACACTACACGAATATACACTACAATATACACTATACTACTTTGCACTACACTATACACTACACTACTATACACTACACTACTATACACTACATTCTACACTACACTACTATACACTACATTATGCACTACACTACTATACACTACATTATACACTACACTACTATACACTACAATACTATAAACTACATTATACACTACACTACTATACACTACACTATACACTACATTATACACTACACTACTATACATTACACTATACACTACACTACTATACACTACACCATACACTACACTATACACTAGTATACACTACACTATACACTACACTACTATACACTACACTAAATACACAACTATACACTACACTATACACTACACTATTCACTACACTACAATACACTACACTACTATACACTACGCAACAATACACTGCACTACTATACAGTACACTACTATACACTACACTACTATACTACACTATAGACTACACTTGACACTACTATACACTACACTATACACTAAAGTACTAAACACTACACGACTATACACTACACTACTATACACTACACTAATATACACTACACTGCTATACACTACACAATACACTGCACTATACACTACACTACTATACACTAAACTACTATACACTACATTATACCCTACACTACTATACACTACAATATACACTACACTACTATACACTACACTACTATACACTACATTATACACTACCCTACTATACACTACACTATACACTACACTATACACTACACTACTATATATTACACTATACACTACACTACTATACACTACACTATACACTACATTATACACTACTGTACACTACACTATACACTACACTACTATACACTACACTATACACTACACTAAATACACAACAATACACTACACTATACACTACACTATTCACTACACTACAATACAGTACACTACTATACACTACACTATACTCTACACTACTATACAATACACTATACACTACACTACTATACTCTACACAACAATACACTACACTACTATACAGTACACTACTATACACTACACTACTATACAGTAATATATACTACACTATAGACTACACTTGACACTACTATACACTACACTATACACTACACTACTATACACTACACTACTATACACTACACTGCTATACACTACACTATACACTACACTATACACTACACTACTATACACTACACTACTATACACTACATTATACACTGCACTACTATACACTACACTATACACTACACTACTATACATTACACTACTAAACACTACATTATACACTACCCTACTATACACTACACTATACACTACACTATACACTACACTACTATACATTACACTATACACTACACTACTATACACCACACTATACACTACATTATACACTACTGTACACTACACTATACACTACACTACTATACACTACACTATACATTACACTAAATACACAACTATACACTACACTATACACTACACTATTCACTACACTACTATACACTACACTACTATACACTACTATACACTACACTACTATACACTACACTATACACTACATTACTATACACTACACTACTATACACTACAGTATACACTACACACTATACACTACACTATACACTACTATACACTACAGAACAATACACTACACTACTATACACTAATCTACTAAACACTACACTACTATACATAATATACACTACACTATACACTACACTACTATACACTGCACTGCTATACACTACACTACTATACACTACTATACACTACACTACTATACACTACACTATACACTACATTACTATATACTACAATAGACACTACACTTCTATACACTACACTATACACTAAACTACTATACATTACACTATACACTACACTATATACACAACTATACACTACACTATTCACTACACTATTCACTACACTACTGTACACTACACTACTATACACTAGAATACACTACACTACTATACACTACACTATACACTGCACTACTATACACTACACTACTATACACTACACTATACACTACACACTATACACTACACTATACACTACAAACTACTATACACTACTATACACTACACTATACACTACACACCACTATACACTACACGATACACTACACTTTTCACTACACTACTATACACTACACTACTATACACTACAATACTATACACTGCACTATACACTACACTACTATACAATACTATACACTATACACTACACTGCTATACACTACACTATACAATACACTATACACTACACTACTCCAAACACTAAACTATACACTACACTACTACACAACACTATACACTACACTACTATGCACAACACTACTATACACTACACTACTATACACTACACTATACACTACACTACTATACACTACACTATACACTACACTACTATAAACAACACTATTATACACTACACTACAATAAACTACACTACCATACACTACACTACTATACACTAAAATACACTACACTATACACTGCACTACTATACACTACACTATACACTACACTTTACACTACACTACTATACACTACACTACAATACACTACACTACGATACACTACACTATACACTACACTACTATACACTACACTACTATACATTACACTATACACTACACTACTATAAACAACACTATTATACACTACACTACAATAAACTACACTACCATACACTGCACTACTATACACTAAAATACACTACACTATACACTGCACTACTATACACTACACTATACACTACACTTTACACTACACTACTATACACTACACTACAATACACTACACTACGATACACTACACTATACACTACACTACTATACACTACACTACTATACATTACACTATACACTACACTATACACTACACTACTATACTCTTCACAGCTATACTCTACACTACTATACACTACACTACCATACACTACACTACTATACACTACACTACTATACACTACACTATACACTACACTACCACTATACACTACCATACACTACACTACTATACACTACACTACTATACACTACACTACTATACACTACTATACACTACAATACTTTACACTACACTATACACTCCAGTACTATACAACAACAACAACCGCCATTCGCCACTAAGTGGCGGTGACGTCACCACGACGCTTGTGCCAGGCTATGTGCACCCTGAGGCCACGTGAAGTGTCGAACGCCCGCTGGCAGGAGGTCACGGGGCAGACCCAGGTGCCACGGGTCGACTGACTGAGATGACTGGCTGATGCACCACCTGTCCCCCCTACCGTGCCAACCTGCTGTGCTTTAGCCACCCGGCGCTCCGCTCATTGTTCTGAGCGTCACTCCTCCGCCCTCCGTTGTTGTTGGAGGGCGACTACCTCCAACTGCCCAGTAGCGTCCTTCATGAGCCTCCTCCACAGAGGCCGATCTTGACACCGCTGGTACCAGTCATCGGCAAGTCCACTCAGCTCCACGTCCTCCTGTACCACATCACTCCATCTCTTCTCTCGCCCGTGCCGCGCCCGCTTAGCCCCCTCAATCCGGCCGAACAAAAGCTTTTTCGGCATGCGGTGGCTGGGCATGCGGGCTACATGACCCAGCCATCGCAGCCTTCCCCGCTGGAGGAGCTCACCGATGGGACCTTGCCCAGATCTTTCAAGGATTTTTGAGCTCCTCACACAATCCAGTCTGGTTAAACCCAGGATAGATCGTAGGCAGGCCAGCCTAAATGTTTCTAACCGGCGAAGATGTTCCATTAGGGGGGTCCACGTTTCGCAAGCATAGAGAAGGGAGGGAATGACCGTGGCCGAGAAGACCTGAAGCTTAGTGCAAAGCGACAGACCAGGTAGCTTCCACACAGCGTTACGCAACCGATGAAAAGATATTGCCGCTCGACTGATTCGGAGTGAGAGCTCTGCTGTTAAACTGGAGCCAGTCATAAGCACACTGCCCAGGAATGGGAAACTCTCCACTCTCTCCACAACTGCCCCATCACCGATTGGGAGTTGTGGGGGTGGAGTGTCCGATGGTACAAAATACCCAGGCAGGTGCTTAGTTTTGGTGGGGCTGATGGTAAGGCCCCACCTCTTAGTGGCACGCTCCAGTCTCAGCAGCAGCGTCTCCAACTCCTCCTCCGAATGTGCAGCTATTACCAAATCATCAGCATACATAACGTGGTTGAGCAATAGGGAGCCATCCCTTGACCGCACCCGGGCATCGATCAGCCTCCCATTATATCTGTACCATATGGAGTTTCCCCCGGTACAGCTATTGAAGGCTTCACGAACTACGTGGTCAAAATAAATGTTAATTAATGTGGGATCCAGAGGACATCCCTGTCGCACCCCAAGGTTAACAGGGAATGGCTCTGACTCCCGGCCACGTAGTTTAACCCGGGCCCGCTCACCATCATGAAGGTCCTTAATGATCTTGAGCAGAGGGTCAGGTACTCCAAAAGCACGAAGAACAACCCAGAGCCCAGGCCTACTGATGGTATCATAGGCCTTGACCAGGTCAATAAAGCAGAGATATAGGTCTTGTTGGAATTCCCTACACCTCTGCTGTAGCAGACGGACAGAAAATATGGCATCTGTGCAGGACTGCCCTTTCCTGAAACCGCATTGGGGCTCCGCAAGCCTCTCCTCAGCGTGCCTGGCAAGGCGATGTTGAATAATCCTTGCCAGGACCTTTCCCGGCACACTGAGGAGTGAGATGCCCCTGTAGTTGTTACAGTCTGTGCGGTCCCCCTTCTTAAAAAGGGGGACCATCAGGGCATCCTTCCAATCCTGCGGAACCCGTCCAGTGGTCCAGACTGTTGTTATGATCTCATATAGAGCAGTCTGTGCATAAACGCCGCCCTCCCTCAGCATTTCGCTTGGGAAATCATCTCTGCCCGCTGCCTTTCCTGGTCTCAGACTCCGGATCGCCTTCAGTACTTCCTCAACAGTTGGCACCTCAGCTAGCCAACCCACAGGGGGTGACTTCTTCCAATATTTGAGGCACCGCAGCCTCAGCAGGGTCATCCTCACTTTGTGCCACGATGTTTTCCTGGTTGAGGGATTTTCCCTCCCCCAGGACCTCACAAAAATGCCCAGAAAATCTGCAAACCTGTTCCTGGGGGTCGGAGATTGGGTCACCGTTTTTTCCCCTAATGATGGTAATAGGTGTGGCGCTGCAGGTTACTTTTTTGATGGAGTTAAATAGAGATTTGTGATCACGGGCCACTGAGGCAGACTCCATCTCCTCAGCAACCCGCGACCACCACCCATCCTTGCAGCGCCTCACGGCTCTCCGAACCTCCGAGCGAAGGCTGCGATAAGCCTCCTCATTCTCTGACGTGGGATTCTGTAGCTGATGACAGTGGGCCTGTCGCTTTTTCTCAACCATCCTGAACACCTCCTCTATCATCCAGCGTCTCTGGGGAGGTCTGGACCGCAGACCCAAAGCAGCCATTGCAGCTGCATGAGTCACAGTCCTAAACCTCGCCCATTTACCCTCGAGATCAGGAGGAGTCGGGGACGATGCCAATCCCAGCCGCAAGCGATGATGAAATTCTCGCTTGCAACTTTCACCAGATAACTGAGACCAGGCCACTTTAGGTTGGAATGGGGTCCTGGGTGTACACCCACCACCGGAGTGGAAGAATGGCAGGCGCATCTTACAGATGACTAGTCGATGGTCAGAGGGCAGATCAGCTCCACGGTAGGTCCTGGTGTCAAGGACATGGGCTCGCATCCGCTGGTCCATCACTATGTAGTCCAGCTGATGTTCTTGCTTGGACCCGGGATGCGTCCATGATGTTGTGTGGATGCGCCGATGCCGGAACAGCGTGTTGGTAATTACAAGCCCATGGGCTGCACAAAAATCTAGCTGCCTCCTACCGTTGTTATTGAGCTGATCTGGCCGATGCCCTCCAATCACTCCAGACCAGGTGCAAGTATCATGACCAACTCGGGCATTGAAGTCACCCAACATGATGACTCTATCCCGAGGGGCCACTTTAGCCAGCACCTGTGACAGGAGGTCATAGAATGCATCTGACTCATCGGCTTTGCTGCATCCATCCACGGATGTTCATCTTCGGTGGGGGCAAAAGTAACCACGACCACCATTCCTCACCTCCGGTTGATGGGAAGCCGAGCCCAAAGTAGCCTGGGGCTTACAGCTTCCCACACCTCACCGCCACGCTCCCACGCCCCCTTCATTCTTTTGTTCAAAAGAAGAGCCACACCCTGTTGTTTGGCAGTCTGCTGCCCCGAGTAGAGGACTGTCCACCCCTCATGGTGGCAGGAGCCAGAGCCGGTCCACCGGACCACCTGAATGCCACACAGATCCAGGCGGTACCGGTCCAGCTCCCGACAGAGGAATGGCACCCTCTCCTCCACAGTGAGCGTTCGAACATTCCACGTGGCCACACATAGTGGCTTTTCGTTGTTTCTGGAGGAGCCCCGAGGGTAAATATTCAATCTCCTGGCTCCGGCAATTGGGGTTTGGCCAGGAGACGTCAAAGACGCCTGGCCCCCCGGGGCCTCCGGCACAAGCTTATTAGTTACATATTTCAGTTTAACTCGTGGTTTAGTGGTAATTAATTGAAGGTGGAGGGGTTACCAGCCCCTCGCACCCGTCCAGAGCCCCCGTTTAGCCCCTGTGGTGGTCACAGACGCCATGAGGGGAGGAGCCAATCAAAATTGGACCTCCCCCGACAGCACTGTCCACGACAGAGTTGCCCATCTGGCACTGCGAGGAGGTAGGGGTAGTTGTTTTGCTGGATTACTATACACTATACTATTATACACTACACTACTATACACTAATATACACGTCAGTATACACTACACTACTATACACTACACTACTATACACTACACTACTATACACTACACTATACACTACAATACTATACACTACACAATACACTACACTAATATACACTTGACTACTATACACTCGACTACTATACATTACACTACTATACACTACACTATGCACTACTATACACTACTCTACACTACTATACACTACACTACACTATACACTACACTACTATACACTAGACTACTATACACTACACTACTATACACTAATATACACAACACTGCACTACTATAGACTACACTATACACTACACTATACACTACATTACAATACACTACACTATACACTACGCTATACACTGCACTACTATACACTACACTATACACTACACTAATATACACTACACTATACACTACACTACTATACACTACACTATACACTACACTATACACTACATTACTATACACTACACTATACACTACACTATACACTATTATACACTACACTACTATACACTACACTACTACTATACACTACTATACACTACACTATACACTACTACACACTACACTATACACTACACTATACACTGCACTATACACTGCACTAATATACACTACTATACACTACACTACTATACACTACACTACTATACATTACACTATACACTACATTACTATACTCTACACTATACATTACTATACACTACACTATACACTACACTACTATACACTACACTATACACTACACTACTATACACTACACTACTATACACTACACTATACACTACACTACTATACTACTATACACTACACACTACACTACTATACACTACACTACTATACACTACACTACTACTATACACTACACTATATACTACACTAATATACACTACACTACTTTACACTACACTACTATACACTACACTACTATACACTACGATACACTACACTACTATACACTACTATATACTACTATACACTACACTACTAATCACTACACTATACACTACACTACTATACACTACACTATACACTGCACTATACACTACACTACTATACATTACACTACTATACACTACACTACTATACACTACACTACTATACACTACACTATACATTACACTACTATACACTACACTATACATTACACTACTATACACTACACTACTATACACTACACTATACACTACACTATGCACTACACTACACTATACACTCAGAACTACACCTGTGGCTGTTGGGTTAGAACTGGTTGACTCAGCCACACACTCAGTCACTCACCCTGCTCACCTACCCAGTCACTCACCCACCCACTTACTTACCCACCCACTGCCTCACCATCTCTCACGCGCTCAGCAGATCACTCACTCACCCCACTCAACTCAAGACAGTTACTCACGGAGACTTGCCCAGACCACCAACTCAACAAAATTGAAAAAATATGAGACACGGATAAACATTCCAGTAGATGTTTAAATACCGGTTTCGACATCCGGTGTCTCATCAGCACCAGTGAACTCGCAGGCGATTAGTAAGATTTGTCACGAATACAGAACGTGGCCAATTCAGTTACAGCAGCACAGTTTGTGGGTTGGAGAGTGAATCCACAACATTTACATTCTGAGTAACGTGACGTTTCGTACAGTAATTACAGCCAGCATCATCAGACGGACAGCCAGACTTGTGGAGAAAATTACTCCTCCTGTCTCGTTCCTTAAATCGAGTTGGTAGATGCGATGACCTATACACTACACTATACACTACACTATACACTACACTACTATACACTACACTACTATACACTACACTACTATACACTCGACTACTATACACTACACTACTATACACTATACTATACACTGCACTACTATACACTACACTATACACTACACTACTATACACTACACTATACACTACACTACTATACACTACACTACTATACTACTATACACTACACTACTATACACTACACTATACACTACACTACTATACACTATACTACGATACACTACACTATACACTACACTACTATACACTACACTATACACTACACTACTATACACTACACTACTATACACTACTATACACTACACTATACACTACACTACTGTACACTACACAATACACTACACTACTATACACTACACTACTATACACTACACTATACACTACACTACTATACACTACACTATACACTACACTACTATACACTACACTACTATATACTACTATACATTCCACAACTATACACTATACTACTATACACTACTATACACTACTATACACTACTATATGCACTACACTACTATACACTATACACTACACTACTATACACTACACTATTGTACACTACACTACTATACACTACACTACTATACACTTCACTACTATACACTATACTACTATACACTACACTATACACTACACTACTATACACTATACACTACACTATACACTACTTTACACTACACTATACACTACACTACTATACACTACACTATACACTACACTACTATACACCACACTACTATACACCACACTACACTATACACTACACTATACACTAGTGCTGTACTAGTAACGAATTGGCAACGTTCGGTTTACGTGACAACCCTTACTACTTGGCTGTGTCGGGTGGTGGCGGGTTTAACGACACAACATTTATATAATTAGGCGATCTAACCCAAAAGAAACCCTATGTGATGGATAATATGTATCGTGAAAGAAGTCTACGTTTGAAAGTGTCAGTAGATTTTTAAAAGCCAATGCCACTCCCTGCGGGTCTCGGTTCACTACCGAACTCCGACAGTTTCTGGTGATGGGCGCTGATAAACCTCGGGGCTTCAGGTGACTTCAGTTGAAGTATTTTAGGGATTCCCCTCGCACTAACTTGCCCACTCACTCACCCACTCAGCCAGCCACTTAGTCGCCCACGCACCCACTCAGCCAGCCACTTACTCACTCACTCACTCGTCCACTCAGCCAGCCACTTACTCACTCACTCACTCGTCCACTCAGCCAGCCCCTTACTCACTCACTCACCCACTCAGCCAGCCATTCACTCACTCACTCGTCCACTCAGCCAGCCACTTACTCACTCACTCACCCACTCAGCCAGCCACTTACTCACTCACTCGTCCACTCAGCCAGCCACTTACTCACTCACTCACCCACTCAGCCAGCCATTCACTCACTCACTCGTCCACTCAGCCAGCCACTTACTCACTCACTCACCCACTCAGCCAGCCACTTACTCACTCACTCACTCGTCCACTCAGCCAGCCCCTTACTCACTCACTCACCCACTCAGCCAGCCACTCACTCGCCCACGCACCCACTCAGCCAGCCACTCACTCGCCCACGCACCCACTTATTCAGCCACTCACTCGCCCACTCGTCCACTCAGCCAGCCACTTACTCACTCACTCACTCGTCCACTCAGCCAGCCACTCACTCACTCACTCGTCCACTCAGCCAGCCACTCGCCCACTCGTCCACTCAGCCAGCCACTTACTCACTCACTCACTCGTCCACTCAGCCAGCCACTCACTCGCCCACTTGTCCACTCAGCCAGCCACTCGCTCGCCCACTCACCCACACAGCCAGCCACTTACTCACTCACCCACTCAACCAGCCACTCGCTCGCCCACTCACCCACACAGCCAGCCACTCACTCACTCACCCACTCAACCAGCCACTCACTCGCCCACTCACCCACTCAGCCAGCCACTCACTCACTCACCCACTCATCCACTCAGCCAGCCACTCACTCGCCCACTCGTCCACTCAGCCAGCCACTTACTCACTCACTCACTCGTCCACTCAGCCAGCCACTCGCCCACTCGTCCACTCAGCCAGCCACTTACTCACTCACTCACTCGTCCACTCAGCCAGCCACTCACTCGCCCACTCACCCACTCAGCCACCCACTCACTCACTCACCCACTCATCCACTCAGCCAGCCACTCACTCGCCCACTTGTCCACTCAGCCAGCCACTTACTCACTCATCCACTCAGCCAGCCACTCACTCACTCACTCACCCACTCAGCCAGCCACTTGCTCGCCCACTCACCCACTCAGCCAGCCACTCACTCACTCATCCACTCAGCCAGCCACTCACTCACTCACTCACCCACTCAACCACCCACTCACTCGCCCACTCCCCCACTCAGCCAGCCACTCACTCACTCTCTCACCCACTCATCCACTCAGCCAGCCACTCACTCGCCCACTCACCCACTCAGCCAGCCACTCACTCGCCCACTCACCCACTCAGCCAGCCACTCACTCACTCACCCACTCAGCCAGCCACTCACTCACTCACCCACTCAACCACCCACTCACTCGCCCACTCCCCCACTCAGCCAGCCACTCACTCACTCTCCCACCCACTCACCCACTCACCCACCGACTCACTCAGCCAGCCACTCACTCGCCCACTCACCCACCCACTCAGCCAGCCATTCATTCACCCACCAACTCACTCACCAAGAATTTCACTGACCCAGCCAAGCAATCGCTCACAAGACAAAGTTTCAAGTTTTCAAGTTTTCATTGATTAGGTATCGAGCCCTGTGACCCATGCGGGTGCAAACCGCAAAAAACGAAAATAAGTTTCGATTTGAAGCTTTCGCGACAGCCAGGATTCCATCTTCCTTGGTTCTTTCGGTAAAGTCGCCACCACGTAGAATGAGAATAAAAATAACAAAATAAAATAAAACATCGTCTTATTTTGTCTTATTTTGTCTTATTTTATTTTATTATTTTATTCTACGTGACTTTAACCGAAAGAACAAAACTGAATACGAACGCAGAGGCATCTTTTGAAGCGACGTCGCTCAACAGAAACGTCCCGGGATGAACCGCCCACAAATCCCAGCGTGACGCGAGGCGGACAGTGGCAAGCACGGGACAATTTAGATCCAGGTTGTCAGGCCAATCACGCGCGAGAAACGTTGGCACTGACCACGTGCGCTTTGAGAAATCACCGAGAGGGAACCTATAGAACAGGGCCCTGCAGGGTGGGCTGCTAGGAACTATCGGCAAAGTAACGTCACCGTGCCTTCCGAACTGCGCCTCACAAATGGTGTTCGGCTCTGGGCTGTCTGCGAATTTGCCACATCACCCACTCATAGCGAAGCTCGCAAATGAGACAACGTGATATAATTCTTGGCTCTTTCGGTAAAGTCACCACCACGTTGAAGGGAAACAACAATAAAATAATAAAAAATATATAAAACAATAAAAAAAATTATCACGACGTTTCGACCATAACACAAACGGTCATCATCAGGTGTGTTGGTTTGCAATAAATTTATTTATTTTTAAACGGTGTATTTATTTATTTATTAAAAAACGTTAGCGCCACGCGCAGCGATTTGGCAGATTATTTAGAAGGATGAGTCCATCTATGTTCTGAAAAGAGGAGGGGGGAGACGAAATTTTTTAAATGTATGCTGTTTGAAAGCCACTGTAAGCATGAACAATCAATTAAGACCTGAAATGGTTTATCAAATCTTTCCAATGATTGCTAAGCCAGAATTTATCTTCTTCGTTGAAATTGTCTCTGTGCTTGTATATGTGGATAGCCTCATGAACGAATCTCTCATGGAAGCCAGGTGGCTTGCAGAGAACCTCTGTCTTGGAAAAGTCAATGTCATGTGAGCCTACTGAATTATAACAGTGATCTGCCACGGCCGAGGTGTTGGTCCTACCGTGTTTAAGGTCTGCTTTGTGTTCACGAATGCGGTCCGAGAGATAACGTGACTACCAAATGTTGCGTGCAATACGACGTAATATCAAGCATCTGCGCCGTCCATTGCTGATTTTATACACCCCAACAGCACGAGATTTCACTTCGTTAAAGTATTGAAAGGGGACGGACGGACGGACACATTAATCTATTGCAGGCTGGTACACTCAGTTTACAATCTTCGTGCCTACCAGTATAAAGGATGTCAGTGACAAGATAGGGACTCTCAATGACGTCACTCACGTGGTTAAATAAAGGATGACAGTGACAAGAGAGTGACTCTCAATGACGTCACTCATGTGGTTAAATAAAGGATGACAGTCACACGAGATTTCACTTCGTTAAAGTATTGAAAGGGGACGGACGGACGGACACATTAATCTATTGCAGGCTGGTACACTCAGTTTACAACCTCGTGCCTACCAGTAACATGCAATGTAACAACAGTAATTGTAGGAAAACGGGTCCCCCCTGTTCAGATTTATCACGGACGTGGGACTGCTCACGAGGCGCTGAGTTGTAGGGAGAACGATTTTCTCGGCCCTATCTCTATGGGCCTCTGTGCATCTCTATGAATGTATGTATCTCTATGAGTCTCTATGTATCTCTATGAGTCTCTGTAGATCTCTATGAGTCTCTATGTATCTCTATGAATGTATGTATCTCCTTGAGTCTCTGTGTATCTCTATGAGTTGCTGTGTATCTCTATGAGTCGCTGTGTATCTCCATGAGTCTCTATGTATCTCTATGAGTTGCTGTGTATCTCTATGAGTCTCTATGTTTCTCTATGAGTCTCTGTGAATCTCTGAATCTCTATGTATCCTTATAAGTCTCTGTGAATCTCTGAGTCTCTGTGTATCTCTATGAGTCTATAGGTATCTCTATGAGTCGCTGTGTATCTCTATGAGTCGCTGTGTATCTCTATGAGTTTCTATGTATCTCTATGAGTCTCTATGCATCTCTATGAGTCTCTATGTATCTCTCTGAGTCTCTATGTATCTCTAAGAGTCTATGTATCTCTATGAGTCTCTGTGGATCTCTATGAGTCTCTGTGTCTCCTTCAGTCGCTGTGTATCTCTATCTGTGTATCTCTATGAATATATGTGTATCTCTATGCGTATATGTGGATCTCTATGAATCTCTATGTATCTCTAGCTGTGTATCTCTATGAGTATATGTGGATCTCTATGAGTATGTGTATCTCGTTGAGTCGCTGTGTATCTCTATAAGACTATGTGGATCTCTATGAGTCTATGTATCTCTATGAGTCGCTGTGTATCTCTATCAGTCTATGTATCTCTATGAATATCTGTGGATCTCTATGAGTCTATGCATCTCTATGAGTCACTATGTATCTCTATGAGTCTCTAAGGATCTCTATCAGTATATGTATCTCTATGAATATCTGTGGATCTCTATCAGTCTATGTATCTCTATCAGTCTATGTATCTCTATAAGGCTATGTATCTCTATAAATCTCTGTGGATCTCGATGAGTCTGTATGTATCTCTATGAGTCTCTGTGTATCTCTATGAGTCTCTATATATCTCCATGAGTTTCTGTGTATCTCTATGAGTTTCTGTGTATCTCTATGAGTTGCTGTGTATCTCTATGAGTCTATGTATCTCTATGAGCCTATGTATCTCTATGAGTCTCTGTGGATCTTTATGAGTCTCTGTATCTCCTTGAATCGCTGTGTATCTCTATCAGTATGTGTATTTCCATGAGTCTTTGTGTATCTCTATGAATCTCCGTTGATCTCTATGAATCTCTGTCGATCTCTATCAGTCTATGTATCTCTATGAGTCTATATGTATCTCTATGAGTCTCCGTGTATCGGTACGAGTCTCTGTGTATCTCTAAACGTCTCTGTGGATCTTTATTCGTTTATATATCTTATGAGTCTCTATGTATCTCTATGAGTCTATGTATCTCTATGAGTCTTTGTATGTCTATGAATCTCTGTGTATCTCCATCAGTCTCTGTCTCTCCTTGAGTCGCTGTGTATTTCTATCTGTGTATCTCTATGAGTATATGTCGATCTCTATGAGTATTTGTATCTTGTTGAGTCGCTGTGTACCTCTATAAGTCTCTGTGTATCTCTATGAGTTTCTGTGTATCTCTATAAGTCTCTGTGTATCTCAATGAGTCTATGTATCTCTTTGAGTCGCTGTGTATCTCTATGAGTCTATGTATCTCTATGAATATCTGTGGATCTCTATAAGTATATGTATCTCTATGAGTCTCTGTGTATCTCTATGAATCTCTGTTGATCTCTATGAATCTCTGTTGATCTCTATGAGTCTATGTATCTGTATTAGTCGCTGTGTATCTCTATCAGTCTATGTATCTCTATGAATATCTGTGGATCTCTATAAGTCTATGTATCTCCATGAGTCTATGCATCTCTATGAGTATATGTATCTCCATGAGTCTCTGTGTATCTCTATGAGTCGCTGTGTATCTCCATGAGTCTCTGTATCTCTATGAATATCTGTGGATCTCTATCAGTCTATGTATCTCTATGAGTCGCTGTGTATCTCTATCAGGATATGTATCTCCATGAGTCTCTGTGTATCTCTATGAATCTCTGTTGATCTCTATGAATCTCTGTTGATCTCTATCAGTCTATGTATCTCTATGAGTGTCTATGTATCTCTATGAGTCGCTGTGTATCTCTATGAGTCTCTATGTATCTCCATGAGTCTCTGTGTATCTGTATGAGTCGCTGTGTATCTCTATGAGTCTCTATGTATCTCCATGAGTCTCTGTGTATCTCTATGAGTCGCTGTGTATCTCTATAATTCTCTGTGGATCTCTATGAGTCTATGTATCTTATGAGTCTCTATGTATCTGTATGAGTCTATGTATCTCTATGAGTCTCTGTGAATCTCTATGAGTCTCTGTGGATCTCTATGAGTCTCTGTATCTCCTTGAGTCGCTGTGTATCTCTATCTGTGTATCTCTATTAGTATATGTGGATCTCTATGAGTATTTGTATCTCGTTGAGTCGTTGTGTACCTCTATACGTCCCTGTGTATCTCTATGAGTCTCTGTGTATCTCTATAAGTCTCTGTGGATCTCAATGAGTCAATGTATCTCTTTGAGTCGCTGTGTATCTCTATCAGTCTATGTATCTCTATAAGTCTTTGTGTATCTCTATGAATCTCTGTTGATCTCTCTCAATCTCTGTTGATCTCTATCAGTCTATGTATCTCTATGAATATCTGTGGATCTCTATCAGTCTATGTATCTCCATGAGTCTATGCATCTGTATGAGTCTCTATGTATCTCTATGAGTCTATGTATCTCTTGAATCTCTGTGGATCTCTATGAGTCTCTATGCATCTCTATGAGTCGCTTTGTATCTCGATTAGTCTATGTATCTCTATAAGTCTCTGCATTTCTATGAGTTGCTGTGTATCTCTATCAGTCTATGTTTCTCCATGAGTCTCTGTGGATCTCTATGAGTCTCTATGTATCTCTATGAGTAGCTGTGTATCTCTATGAGTCTATTATCTGTATGAATCTCTGTAGATCGCTAGGCGTCTCTGTGTATCTCTGTGAGTCTCTCTGTATCTCTATGAGTCTCTGTGTATCTCTATGATTCTCTGTGGATCTCTATGAGTCTCTGTGTATCTCTATAAGTCTTTATGTATCTGTATGAGTCTCTATGGATATCTATGAGTCTATGTATCTCTATAAATCACTGTGGATCTCTATGAGTCTCTATGTATCTCTATGAGTCGCTTTGTATCTCTATTGGTCTATGTATCTCTATGCGTATCTGTGTTTCTCTATCAGTCTATGTATCTCTATGAGTCTATGCATCTCTATGAGTCTCTGTGTATCTCTATGAGTCTTTCTGGATCTCTATGAGTCTTTGTGGATCTCTATGAGTCTATGTATCTCTATGAGTCTATGTATCTCTATGAATCACTGTGGATCTCTATGCGTCTCTATGCATCTCTATGAGTTGCTGTGTACCTCTATCAGTCTATGTTTCTCCATGAGTCTCTGTGGATCTCTATGAGTCTCTATGTATCTCTATGAGTAGCTGTGTATCTCTGTGAGTCTCTGTGTATCTCTGTGAGTCTCTGTGAATCTCTATTAGGTCTCTGTATCTCTATGCGTCTCTGTGTATCTGTGTGAGTCTCTATGTGTTTCTATTAGGTCTCTGTATCTCTGTGAGTATCTGTCTATCTCTGTGAGTCTCTGTGTATCTCTATTAGGACTCTGTATCTCTATGCGTCTCTGTGTATCTCTGTGAGTCTCTATGTATCTGTGAGTCTCTATGTATCTCTATGTGTCTCTGTGGATCTCTATAAGTCTCGATGTATCTCTATGAGTCTCTGTGGATCTCTATACGTCTCTATGTATCTGTATGAGTCTCTATGGATCTCTTTGAGTCTATTTGTCTCTATGAATCACTGTGGATCTCTATGAGTCTCTATGTATCTCTATGAATCGCTTTGTATCTCTCTGAGTCTATGTATCTCTATGCGTATCTGTGTTTCTCTATCAGTCTATGTATCTCCATGAGTCTATGCATCTCTATGAGTCTCTGTGTCTCTCTGTGAGTCTCTGTGGATCTCTATGAGTCTTTCTGGATCTCTATGAGTCTCTGTGGATCTCTATTAGTGTATGTATCTCTATGAGTCTATGTATCTCTATGAATCACTGTGGATCTCTATGAGTCTCTATGTATCTCTATGAGTCGCTTTGTATCTCTATTAGTCTATGTATCTCTATGCGTATCTGTGTTTCTCTATCAGTCTATGTATCTCTATGAGTCTATGCATCTCTATGAGTTGCTATGTACCTCTATCAGTCTATGTTTCTCCATGAGTCTCTGTGGATCTCTATGAGTCTCTATGTATCTCTATGAGTAGCTGTGTATCTCTATAAGTCTATTATCTCTATGAATCTCTGTGGTTCTCTATGCGTCTCTGTGTATCTCTGTGAGTCTCTGTGTATCTCTATTAGGTCTCTGTATCTCTGTGAGTCTCTGTGTATCTCTGTGAGTCTCTCTGTATCTCTATTAGGTTTCTGTATCTCTATGCGTCTCTGTGTATCTCTGTGAGTCTCTGTGTATCTCTATTAGGTCTCTGTATCTCTATGAGTTGCTGTGTATCTCTATGAGTCTCTATGTATCTCTGAGTCTCTATGTATCTCTATGAGTCTCTGTGAATCTCTGAGTCTCTATGTATCTCTGTGAGTCTCTGTGTATCTCTGTGAGTCTATGTATCCCTATGAGTCTCTGTGAATCTCTGAGTCTCTATGTATCTCTGTGAGTCTCTGTGTATCTCTGTGAGTCTATGTATCTCTATGAGTCTCTGTGTATCTCTATGAGTCTCTATGGGTCTCTATGAATCTGGATGAATTTGTGACTGTATTTACAAAACCTGTCCACGAGATGGTGAATGACCGAAAGTAGCTGCCATCTTGGTCAAGGATAGCGGGCGCTGTCGGACGCCATATTCGTAGGGGGATTTCGTCATAGCCGTTTTTTACGCCATCTTTGTAGGGGATGACTTATATCTGTTTCGCCCGCCATCTTGGTACGGTTCCTCAATTTTTTCCTTTTTCCCGCCATCTTGGTATGGGTTTTTTCGTCACATCCGTTTTTCTGCCATCTTGGTATGGGGGCTCATATCCGCCTGCACGCCATATCCGTTCGCACGCCATCTTGGTGAGGGTAACCAGAAGCGGATGGTGACCTCAGGCACGAATTTACGAAAGCGCTATGAAGCTTTGGTCACAGATAATCCAATAAGGTCACGGGGTCAGAACGTCACAACAACAAACCACAGGATTGTAAAGTATAGGGAAAAAAAAACTATACAATTAAAACTAAACAGTTTTTATCTTACCAGGTAAAGCCTACTTGAAGGTATTAACTTATAAACAAATAATCTTAAATTCTCACGTCCAACATGTGTGTATCTACGAGTCTCTATGAATCTCTACGTACCTCTATGAATCTATGTGTATCTCTATGAGTCTCTGTGTATCTCTATGAGTCTCTTTGTATCTCTATGGATCTCTATCTCTTTTAATCTCTATGTACCTCTGAGTCTGTGTGTATCTCTATGAGTCTCTGTGTTTCTCTATGATCTATATGCGTCTCTGTGTATCTCAATGGGTATCTCTGTATCTATGTGAGTATCTGTGTATCTCTGTGAGTCTCTGTGTATCTCTATGAGTCTCTGTGTTTCTCTATGATCTATATGCGTCTCTTTTTATCTCTATGGGTATCTCTGTATCTATGTGAGTCTCTGTGTATCTCTGTGGATCTCTATGCGTCTCTGTGTATCTCTATGGGTCTCTATGGATCTCTATGAGTTTCTGTGTATCTCTATGCGTCTCTGTGTATCTCTGTGAGTCTCTATGGATCTCTCAGTCTCTGTGTATCTCTATCCGTCTCTGTGTATCTCTATGGGTCTCTATGGATCTCTGAGTCTGTGTATATTTGTGAGCCTCTGTGTATCTCTATGGATCTCTATGCGTCTCTGTGTATCTCTGTGAGTCTCTGTGTATCTCTATGGATCTCTATGCGTCTCTGTGTATCTCAATGCGTCTCTGTGTATCTCTATGGGTCTCTATGGATCTCTGAGTCTGTGTATATTTGTGAGCCTCTGTGTATCTCTATGGATCTCTATGCGTCTCTGTGTATCTCTGTGAGTCTCTGTGTATCTCTATGGATCTCTATGCGTCTCTGTGTATCTCTATGCGTCTCTGTGTATCTCTATGGGTCTCTATGGATCTCTGAGTCTGTGTATATTTGTGAGCCTCTGTGTATCTCTATGGATTTCTATGCGTCTCTGTGTATCTCTATGGATCTCTATGCGTCTCTGTGTATCTCTATGCGTCTCTGTGTATCTCTATGGGTCTCTATGGATCTCTGAGTCTCTGTGTATATTTGTGAGCCTCTGTGTATCTCTATGGATCTCTATGCGTCTGTGTATCTCTGTGAGTCTCTGTGTATCTCTATGGTTCTCTATGCGTCTCTGTGTATCTCTGTAAGTCATTATCTCTATCCGTCTCTGTGTATCTCTGTGAGTCTCTGTGTATCTCTATGGATCTCTATGCGTCTCTGTGTATCTTTATGGATCTCAATGGATCTCTATGTGTCTCTGTGTATCTCTATGGATCTCTATGCGTCTCTGTGTATCTCTATGTATCTCTATTGGTGTGTTTGTGTCTCTATGTATCTCTATGAACCGGGAGCTGGGCTCCTCCCCTAGGTCGACTCAGCCTTCAATCAGTGCCTGGTGCAGTATTTTCTTACCATTTCTGCTGGACATCCGTGACAAAAATTGGATTTATAGCTCATCGGATATCCTGGGGCGACAAAGGCGGCCGGGTGATGCGGTGCCTGATTGACATGAGCACCGGGGGAGAGAGAGATACAAAGGCGGCCGGGAAAGCGCGGCTCTTGATGCTCGCGAACGGCACTCGCCCCAGCTGTCTGTGTGGGCCACACGGGGGAGCTTTGTCTTTGTGGTCCTGGGGGAGAGTGCATGGAAGAGACGGAGGTCAGATGGAGGTCAGAGAGTGGGAGGAGTCAGAGGGAGAGTGGGAGGAGCGAGTGGGAGGAGAGAGAGGGAGAGTGGGAGGAGTCAGAGGGAGAGAGAGGGAGGAGCGAGTGGGAGGAGAGAGAGAGAGGGAGGAGCGAGTGGGAGGAGAGGGAGGGAGAGTGGGAGGAGTCAGAGGGAGAGTGGGAGGAGTCAGAGGGAGAGAGGGAGGAGCGAGTGGGAGGAGAGAGAGGGAGAGAGGGAGGAGCGAGTGGGAGGAGAGGGAGGGAGAGTGGGAGGAGTCAGAGGGAGAGTGGGAGGAGTCAGAGGGAGAGAGGGAGGAGCGAGTGGGAGGAGAGAGAGGGAGGAGAGAGAGGGAGAAGCGAGTGGGAGGAGAGAGAGGGAGAGTGGGAGGAGTCAAAGGGAGAGTGGGAGGAGTCAGAGGGAGAGAGGGAGGAGCGAGTGGGAGGAGAGCGAGGGAGGAAAGAGAGGGAGAAGCGAGTGGGAGGAGAGAGAGGGAGAGTGGGAGGAGAGAGAGGGAGGAGAGAGAGGGAGAGTGGGAGGAGTGAGTGGGAGGAGAGAGAGGGAGGGTGGGAGGAGCGAGTGGGAGGAGAGAGAGGGAGAGTGGGAGGAGCGAGTGGGAGGAGAGAGAGGGAGAGTGGGAGGAGCGAGTGGGAGGAGAGAGAGGGAGGGTGGGAGTAGCGATTGGGAGGAGAGAGAGGGAGAGTGGGAGGAGTCAGAGGGAGAGTGGGAGGAGTCAGAGGGAGAGTGGGAGGAGTCAGAGGGAGAGTGGGAGGAATGACAATGGGAGGAGCGAGTGGGAGAGTGGGAAGAGAGGGAGGAGTCGGAGAGAGAGAGAGAGGGAGGAGCGAGTGGGAGGAGAGAGGGAGCCTGGGAAGAGAGGGAGAGAGTGGGAAGAGAGGGAGGAGCGAGTGGGAAGAGAGGGAGGGAGAGAGGGAGGAGATAGAGAGGGAGGAGAGGGAGAGAGGGAGATACCTGTTGCTAGGGGGAACCCCTCAAGACCTTTGCTTTTGGGGGACGGCTTTGTCCCAACGATCCGCCTACTCTATTGACCTTGACCACGCGGAGTGCGTGATCAAGGTCAATGGCGCCCTCACTGCCCCGGTCAAATCCGAGCGAGGAGTGAGGCAGGGATGCCCATTGTCGGGCCAACTTCACGCCCTGGCTTCAGAGCCTTTCCTGAGTCTCATCAGGCGGAGACTCAGCGGCCCGGTGCTCAGAGAACCAAGCGTCAAGTTGGTCCTGACGGCGTACGCCGAAGACGTCCTCCTCATCCTCCTCCTCATCCTGCGCTCCCTGGCTGATGCCGCCCTGCTGCACGAGTGCCAGGAGGCCTTTTCGAAGGCCTCCTCATCAAAAAATGAACTTGGCAAAAGTGCAGCGGGGCCTGCCGGTTGTTGGAGCGTGGGACGTGACCGGGCGTCCCGAGAAGGCGAAAGTCATCGAATTGGAGCACAACATCGCTGCCGCACCACCTTTTGGAGTTGTTCCTGGGACCAGAGGAGGAACCACCGCGGAGGAACCGGGTCTGAGCCGGAGGAGAAGGCGAAGGAGCGGCTGGGCACCCGGGGTCGCCCGAGCAAGTTCCTCGCCTTCAGGACAAAGACGTTTGGCGGTGGAACCAGCCGGTGACTTGTCCGTGCTGTGGCACCGACTCTTCTCCCTGCACCACCCCCACCCCCACCCCCCCCACCCACCCCTCCCCGCCATGAGCCCCGTCGACGCGCTTCAGAAGCGAGTCCTCGACTTCTTCCGGTCGGGCGGAGGTCACCGAGGTCGCGGCCGGGGTCCTGAGCCCTGCCACCGGACGAGGGGGCGGTCCCGGGCCGGTGTGTGTGTGTGCGGAGTCGGCCGGCCACCTTCCGACTGCAAGGCCGCGCGAAAGTTCCCGCGCCACCACGCCGCCCCGGTACCGGGGCCTGGAGCTTCACGGCCTCCTTCCTCCCTGAAACAGCTGGAGGGTCTGCAGTGCTCCAAGCGACTATCTATTCTACACGGACCTGCAGGGCCTCCCACTGGGGGCAAGCTGCCAGCCTTCTACGGGGAGCGTCCTGCGGACGTGGAGCTCCCTCGCCGTCAGGAGGCCGCCGAACCGGCCGAGGATCTGGTCTTCGAACCGATCCTCGGGAACACCGCGGACAAAGCCGCCGTCCACCACCACCACCCACCACCACCACCACCACCATCACCACCACCACCACCGCCACCACCACCGCCACCATCACCACCACCACCACCGCCACCACAGGCACGGAGAGGCGCCTCGCCAACGCGCGGCTCGCCAGGACGGGAGGTCTGGCGGAGCCCGAAACACGGAGGTCCGGTGGCTCGGACCGGCAGACATTGCCGCAAAGACAGGGGGGCTGCAGTCGCTCCGGGTGGCCGCCCGGATCCTGTCCGAAGCCAAGGGGGGCCTTCTCAGCGGCAGCGATGGGGAGAACGCCCCCCTCCCCATCGGCGTTGGGGATGACGAGGCCCCTCTCGATCCTCCTCCACCGGAGCTCTCAGTCGTGCCACTGCATCGCCACTGCCGACAAACGAAGGCGGATCGCGACCCGTGCCGGCCGGGAGACCTGCCGGAGGATGGCCTTCGCTAACGTCAAGAGGAAGGTGCTCTCTACTCCTACGTGGTCCGCTTCCACCAACAGGACACCCTGAGGAGGAGCCACAAGGACCACGCCTGGAGGAGAGCCCCTAGCCCTGCGTCTCTCCGGAGAGGCCTCGCCGGAGGCAACTCCACTCCAGCCCGACGTACGACCGCGTCGGCGAACCTCGGCCGGAGCATCGCCCACGGCGCCGTCACCACCGACGTCTCCCCGAAGCGCTTCGCCGAAACGTCCCCGGAGTTGCCGGTTCTGCGGTTAAAGCGGAGACGGTGGCGCGCCGATACGTGGAGCGCGAGAGCCTGGGACTCGCTGCGTTCAAGGTCCTGATAAAACATCCTCCTGAGGTCCAGCCTCCGCTTCTCTCCCCGACGGTCCTCATCTTCGGATACCCGCAGGGCGACGGACGCCCAACGTCTCCAGGGGGCCGGTCAGCGTCGCCCTTCGGCCACGCCGAGCTCGCCGTGCACACAGGGCGAGGAAGGTGGCCCTGCGGGGGCAACGTCCGGCCAGCAGGCCTGGGCATCTTCCAGCCAGGGTGTGGTGGGCCGGAGTTCCGCCGTGCAGCGCGGCTGGCCCACCCCGTGCCGGCCTTCAAGGACCATGTAGGAGTAGAGCGCCTTCCTCTTTGCAGTGGGCAGCTGGGCCGTGGGCTCGGTGGCAGATGACGGCGGAGAGAGCTCCGCGTGCAGATTGCGAGCTAGCAGTAAAAATATAAATATATATAAATATGTACATCGAAAACATGGGGGGGGGGGGGACATAGACATAGAGTAGGGAGAGAGGGGGTAGAGAGAGAGGGGGGTGGAGGGGGGGGTAGAGAGAGAGAGTGGGTAGAGAGAGAGAGAGAGAGGGAAGGGGTAAGGAGAGCAGATCGTGAAATCTATTGTGAAATCTTTCATTTAAAAAGGGCTCACATAAAGCAAAGCGTTAATAATAAACAATAAAACGAAATGGTGAACGGAGCAAAGTGCCGACTACACCGACCATCTTCTTGCTTCCTCTGATCGTGAAAAAGAGAGAGAGAGGGAGAGTGGGAGGGGTGAGTGGGAGAGTGGGAGGAGTCAGAGGGAGAGTGGGAGGAGTCAGAGGGAGAGTGTGGGAGGAGTCAGAGGGAGAGTGGGAGGGGTGAGTGGGAGAGTGGGAGGGGTGAGAGGGAGAGTGGGAGGAGTGAGAGGAAGAGTGGGAGGGGTGAGAGGGAGAGTGGGAGGAGTCCGAGGGAGAGTGGGAGGGGTGAGTGGGAGAGTGGGAGGAGTCAGAGGGAGAGTGGGAGGGGTGAGAGGAAGAGTGGGAGGGGTGAGTGGGAGAGTGGGAGGAGTCAGAGGGAGAGTGGGAGGAGTGAGAGGGAGAGTGGGAGGGGTGAAAGGGAGAGTGGGAGGGGTGAGAGGGAGAGTGAGAGGGAGAGTGGGAGGAGTCAGATGGAGAGTGGGAGGGGTGAGAGGCAGAGTGGGAGGAGTCATAGGGAGAGTGGGAGGGGTGAGAGGGAGAGTGGGAGGGGTGAGAGGGAGAGTGGGAGGAGTCAGAGGGAGAGTGGGAGGAGTGAGAGGAAGAGTGGGAGGGGTGAGAGGGAGAGTGGGAGGAGTCCGAGGGAGAGTTGGAGGGGTGAGTGGGAGAGTGGGAGGAGTCAGAGGGAGAGTGGGAGGAGTCAGAGGGAGAGTGGGAGGAGTCAGAGGGAGAGTGGGAGGAGTCAGAGGGAGAGTGGGAGGGGTGAGAGGGAGAGTGGGAGAGGTAAGAGAGAGAGTGGGTGGAGTCAGAGGGAGAGTGGGAGGAGTGAGAGGGAGAGTGGGAGGGGTGAGAGGGAGAGTGGGAGGAGTCAGAGGGAGTGTGGGAGGGGTGAGTGGGAGAGTGGGAGGGGTGAGAGGGAGAGTGGGAGGGGTGAGTGGGAGAGTGGGAGGGGTGAGTGGGAGGAGTCAGAGGGGGAGTGGGAGGAGTCAGAGGGAGAGTGGGAGGGGTGAGAGGGAGAGTGGGAGGGGTGAGAGGGAGAGTGGGAGGGGTGAGTGGGAGAGTGGGAGGGGTAAGAGAGAGAGTGGGAGGGGTCAGAGGGAGAGTGGGAGGAGTGAGAGGGAGAGTTGGAGGGGTGAGAGGGAGAGTGGGAGGAGTGAGAGGGAGAGTGGGAGGGGAAAGAGGGAGAGTGGGAGGGGTAAGAGGGAGAGTGGGAGGAGTCAGAGGGAGAGTGGGAGGAGTGAGAGTTGGAGGAGCGAGAGGGAGAGTGGAAGGAGTCAGAAGGAGAGAGTGGGAGGAGAGAGTGGGAGGGGCGAGAGGGAAAGTGGGAGGAGTCAGAGGGAGAGTGGGAGGAGCGAGAGGGAAAGTGGAAGGAGCGAGAGGGAGAGTGGGAGGAGTCAGATGGAGAGTGGGAGGAGCGAGTGGGAGAGTGGGAGGAGTCAGATGGAGAGTGGGAGGAGGAGCGAGAGGGAGAGTGGAAGGAGGAGCGAGTGGGAGAGTGGGAGGAGTCAGATGGAGAGTGGGAGGAGGAGCGAAAGGGAGAGTGGGAGGAGCGAGAGGGAGAGTGGGAGGAGGAGCGAGTGGGAGAGTGGGAGGAGTCAGATGGAGAGTGGGAGGAGGAGCGAAAGGGAGAGTGGGAGGAGCGAGTGGGAGTGTGGGAGGAGTCAGATGGTGAGTGGGAGGAGGAGCGAGAGGGAGAGTGGGAGGAGAAGCGAGTGGGAAAGTGGGAGGAGTCAGATGGAGAGTGGGAGGAGCTAAAGTAAGAGTGGGAGGGGCGAGTGGGAGTGATTAATAAGAGATGACAGAGTGAGATTCTGTACGGAGAGAGAGAGAGAGGAGTGGGCGGGGAGAGAGATGGAGAGAGGGAGGGGTCGTTGTGTTTGTGTGGGATGGAGAGAGCCACAGGGGTTAGAGAGAGATAATTGGAGAGCGAGAGGAGAGTGTGGAGAGAGTGATAGTTAAATGGCTTAGGACTCTCCCGGCTGAGAGACTGAGAGGAAGAGAGCGAGCCACAGGGGTGGGGGGGAGGGATGAGACAGACGGAGAGACACAGAGACACAGACACATCGACACACACGTATACACACAGAGACACGGATACACAGAGACACACAGACAGAGAGACACACAGAGACACAGACGCATCGACACACACGCATACACACAGAGACACGGATACACAGAGACACACAGACAGAGAGACACACAGAGACACAGACGCATCGACACACACGTATACACACAGAGACACGGATACACAGAGACACACAGACAGAGAGACACACAGACACGGAGGAACGGACACATAGACACAGACACACTCACACATAGACACACACATAGACACATACACATAGACACACACACAGACACTCACACATAGACACACACACAGACACACACACAGACAAATACACACACAGAGAGACACACACAGACACACACAAACAAACACAGACACACACAGACACACACAGACAAATACACACACAGAGAGACACACACAGACACACACAGACAAATACACACACACACAGACACACACAGACAAATACACACATAGAGAGACACACACACAAACAAACACAGACACACACAGACACACACAGACAAATACGCACACACAGAGACACACACAGACAAATATACACATAGACAAACACAGACACACACAGACAAATACACACATAGAGAAACACACACAGACACACACAGACAAATACACACATAGACACACACAGACACACACAGACAAATACACACATAGACACACACAGACAAATACACACATAGAGAGACACACACAGACAAACACAGACACACACAGACAAATACACACACAGAGAGACACACACAGACACATACACACACAGAGACACGAAGACAGAGAGACGCACGCACGCACACACAGAGACTTGCACGCTCAGAGACAAAGACACAGACAGACACACACGGGGAGGGAGGGGGGAGAGAGACAAAGAGAGGGGAGGAGCTCTCTCGCCAGTGAGTTACACACCGAGAGACGCCGGGCAGACAAAGAGAGAGCGAGTGGGAGGGGAGAGAGACGGAAGAGAGAGAGTGGGGAGAGCGAGAGAGAGTGGGGAGAGAGTGGGGAGAGAGAGTGGGGGGAGAGAGCGAGAGAGTGGGGAGAGAGAGTGGGGAGAGCGAAAGAGAGAGGGTAGGGAGAGCGAGAGAGAGAGAGGGAGGGAGAGAGCGAGAGAGGGGAGAGAGAGAGGGGGGGAGAGAGAGTGGGGGGAGAGAGCGAGAGAGCGAGAGAGGGTAGGGAGAGAGCGAGAGCGGGGAGGGAGAGTGGGGGGAGAGAGGGGGGAGAGAGCGAGAGAGAGAGGGGAGGGAGAGAGCGAGAGAGGCGAGAGAAAGGGGAGACGCCGTGAGTGGAGAGCGGCGTGTCTCGTCTGTCTCTTGTGTCTCTCTCTCTCTAGAGAGAGTCGGGAGACATCACCAGAGGTGAGGAGGAGAGAGGCGTCTACACGAGGAAGAGGAGAGGGGAGGAGACGGACACGTGGAGGAGAGAGACACAGGGAAGAGGAGAGAGACACGGACAGAGAGACACGTGGAGGAGACACACGTGGAGGAGAGAGACACGTGGAGGAGGAGAGAGACACGGACAGAGAGACACGTGGAGGAAGAGAGACACGTGGAGGAGAGACACGTGGAGGAGGAGAGAGACACGGACAGAGAGACACGTGGAGGAGACACACGTGGAGGAGAGAGACACGTGGAGGAGAGAGACACGGACAGAGAGACACGTGGAGGAGGGAGACACGTGGAGGAGGAGACACGGACAGAGAGACACGTGGAGGAGGGAGACACGTGGAGGAGAGAGACACGTGGAGGAGAGACACGTGGAGGAGAGAGACACGGACAGAGAGACACGTGGAGGAGAGAAACACGTGGAGGAGGAGACACGGACAGAGAGACACGTGGAGGAGAGAGACACGTGGAGGAGAGACACGTGGAGGAGGAGAGAGACACGGACAGAGAGACACGGACAGAGAGACACGTGGAGGAGGAGGAGAGACACGTGGAGGAGGAGACACGGACAGAGAGACACGTGGAGGAGGAGAGACAGAGAGACACGTGGAGGAGGAGAGAGACACGTGGAGGAGAGAGACACGGACAGAGAGACACGTGGAGGAGGAGAGAGACACGTGGTGGTGGTGGTGGTGGATGAGGAAGAGAGCGAGACACGCGGAGTAGAGACACGAGGAAGAAGAGGTGATAAGCACGGGGCAGGGAGATAGGTGGACGACAAGGAAGGGCAGCAGACAGACACGACGATGAGGTGGTGGTGGTGGTGGTAGGAGGAGGGAGAGACACCAGACACCCAGACAGACACCCAGACAGACACCCAGACAGACACTCAGGTGAAGACACCCAGACATCAGAAGATAAGACACCCAGACAGACACCCAGGTGAAGACACCCAGACATCAGAAGATAAGACACCCAGACAGACACCCAGGTGAAGACACCCAGACAGACACCCAGACAGACACCCAGGTGAAGACACCCAGACAGACACCCAGACAGACACCCAGGTGAAGACACCCAGACAGACACCCAGACAGACACCCAGGTGAAGACACCCAGACAGACACCCAGGAGAGAAGACACCCAGACAGACACCCAGGTGAAGACACCCAGACAGACACCCAGACAGACACCCAGACAGACACCCAGGAGAGAAGACACCCAGACAGACACCCAGGAGAGAAGACACCCAGACAGACACCCAGACAGACACCCAGAAGAAGACACCCAGACATCAGAAGACACCCAGACACCCAGAAGACACCCAGACATCAGGTGAAGACACTCAGACATTAGGTGACACCCAGACATTAGAAGACACCCAGAATAAGACACCCAGACATTAGAAGACACCCAGACATCAGGTGAAGACACCCAGACACCCAGAAGACACCCAGACATCAGAAAAAGACACTCAGACATCAGAAGAAGTCACCCAGACATTAGAAGACACCCAATCCGGCTGCTATTCGCTCAGAGCTACCGGACAAGCGCAAAGGGCGACAGAGGAGGAGGAGGAGGTTACAAGGAGCGTTGCTTGGCGAGAGGGGAGGAGGGAAGAGATCTCTGGGCGACGAGCAGGAGGATGATGACAACATCTCTGGGATAGCCAGAGGAAGAGCGCCAGAATGAGGCTTGGTGACATAATCATGATGATGATGATGACGATGGTGGTGGTGATGATGATGGAGCCTCCACTCGCCATCCTGCTCTCTTGAATCCGTAAGCGAAACGTCGACCACCACCATCACCAATCCACCACCACCACCAACCCACCAGCACCAGCACCACCACCATCAACACCACCACCAACCCATCACCACCACCACCACCAACCCATCACCACCATCACCACCACCACCAATCCACCACCAAGCCACCATCACCACCACCACCAATCCACCACCATCACGACCAACCCATCACCACCACCACCACAAACCCACCATCACCACCAACCCACCACCACCACCACCAACCCACCACCACCACCAACCCACCATCACCACTACCAACCCACCACCACCAACCCACCACCACCACCAACACCACCACCACCAACCCACCACCACCACCACCAACCCCCCACCACCACCAACCCACCACCACCAACCCACCACCACCAACCCACCACCACCAACCCACCACCACCAACCCACCACCACCAACCCACCACCACCACCATCACCACCACCACCACCAACCCACCACCACCAACCCACCACCACCATCACCACCACCACCTCTCCTCCCTCCTCTTGAAAGGAGGAGACCCCGAACGGACAGCGACGAGCGGCACCGTGTGAATACGGCACCGTGTGAATACGGCAACATTTCAGGGGCATCGCCAGCAGATTGTTCGGTCGCTTTAGAGGACGAGGAGGAGGAATAAGAGGAAGAGAAGAGGAAGAGGAGGAAGAGGAGGAGGAGAAGGAATACGAGGAGGAAGAAGAGGAGGAAGAGGAGGAGGAAGAAGAGGAGGAAGAAGAGGAGGAAGCAGAGGAGGAAGAAGAGGAGGAAGAAGAGGAGGAAGAAGAGGAGGAATAAGAGGAGGACGAAGAATAAGAGGAGGAATAAGAGGAGGAGGAATAAGAGGAGGAGGACTAAGAGGAGGAGGAATAAGAGGAGGACGAAGAGGAGGAAGAGGAGGAGGAGGAATAAGAGGAGGAATAAGAGGAGGAGGAGGAATAAGAGGAGGAATAAGAGGAGGAGGAGGAATAAGAGGAGGAGGAGGAGGAGGAATAAGAGGAGGAGGAGGAATAAAAGAGGAGGAGGAATAAGAGGAGGAAGAGATCGTTGAGGGGGAGGAGGGGGGGTAAGAGGAAAGGTGGTGGAATTTTTTTCTATTTAAATGGAGCGAAGCTGATTGATTTCAAGGATATCTCCCGGACACGACAGACACGTTGAGAGACAGACAGAGAGAGACAGAGAGAGACAGAACGTTGAATTCTACCCCGGGGGGGAGGGGGGGCGAGGTGTTGTGTGTCTGTGTGTCTGTCTGTGTGAGAAAACTCTGCTGGCAGGGGTAGAGAAAGAGCCGGGCGTGGTGGTGGTGGTGGTGGGGGGGGTGCGTGCGGTGCGTTGCGGGCAGGGGGGGGGTGTCGGCCTCGGGTAGAGATTCTAGGCAAGACCGTAGGCTCCGCAGAGCGGCCTAGTTGTTACCGCCCCAACCGAAACCACCACCACCCCCCCCCTCCCCCGACAACTCCGAAAAGCGTCGATGCGATTTGTAATCACGTAATTTATACACTTTATATATAAAATACACACACTTTATATATATACACACACACATACACACGCACGTGCGCACGTAACGTTATCAGTGGCACTTTGGGAAGCGCTGCTGGACCTCGCCAGCTGATTGGGTGCCGATGTCAATTTGGGTGACCTCCCACCACTACTACCACTACTACTACTCCACTCGCCTGATGAATTTAAGTGAATGATAAACGTTCGCTTTTGTTATCATTCGGTGATTTGAACGACGAACGGACGCTTTATTTTTTTTATATATATTAAAAAAATAATAATTTTGGGGTGGGGTGGGTTGTAATTTAAACGATTGCGATTAATTTAACGCGTGTTTTATCCTGTGATGTTTTGTTTAAAAAAAAATTGTTTTTGAATTATTTAACGGCTGATTGAAATCTCAACTAATTCACTTTTGTTACGTTATTTAAAGGGTAATTGAAATCTTGATCGATTCACTTTTTTATATTATTAACTCTCATTATTTTATTATCTTAACTCGGGGTGCTCCGTGTGTGCTATATGCAGGTGCTATATGCAGGTGCTACTGGGATACTTTGGCGGTAGTGGTGGCCGTGTCGTGGTGATGGTGATGGTGGTGGTGGTGTCAGTGGGAGATGTCAGGGATCGTTGGTGAGGTGCAATTGGTGAGCAGCAGTGGAAGGAGTTAGTGGCGGGCAGGCGGAGCGAGCGTTGTCCGTGACCGCGGTTTGACGTAACGGGAGACCGGTGGAATACCGCAAGGGATTTGTGCGAGAATCCGAACTCGCGAGGCATCGCGCGCGATCGTTCGGGGTGCGATCGTTCGGGGTGCGAGCGGTCGGGGTGTGAGCGGTCGGGGTGTGAGCGTGCGTGAGCGACCGATGTGTTGGCGTGAGCGGTGAGCGTGAGCGGCGTGAGCGGTCGCGGCGAGGCATCGGCGATCGGGCGTTCGCGATCGGCGTTCGCGATCGGCGTTCGCGATCGGCGTTCGCGATCGGCGTGTGAGCGCGTTGAGCGCCTTGCCGTGAGCGGCGAGCGCAAGCGGCCGGAGCGAGCACAAGGAAGCAGCGGCGGCAGCGGCGGCGGCGCCATCCGCTCCGACATTAGCCGACGTCAGCGAGCGTCTCCCGCACGAGGAGTTCGGGCGGGCTCGGCGGGACTACGCGGCAGCAGTCCCGGGCAGACTTTTTCCTTAAGCTGACGGAATGTGGAGGAGACCTCCGCGTATGAAGCTGCTCACTAATCGCGTGGCAGCGGCAAGCACCTAGGCGGGCCGGCTCTGGACGCGAGAAACGGGGCCCCAAGGCCGCCGCTCCAGCACCAGAGGAGCGGGGAAATTGCCGGAGGCAACCGGTGGGCGGAGAGGCTACTACAAGTGGGGACGCGGCGAACGTGTCGGGAGTCAGGAGGCAGGGGTGTTAGGGGACTTCGAGTCACAGCTAGGAGCCTCGGGGCTAGAGTAGGGGTCGAGTCTGTGGTCAGAGTTAGGAGTCTCGGGGCCAGAGTTAGGAGTCTCGGGGCCAGAGTTAGGAATCTCGGGGCCAGAGTTAGGAGTCTCGGGGCCAGAGTTAGGAGTCTCGGGGCCAGAGTTAGGAGTCTCGGGGCCAGAGTAGGGGGAGTCTGTGGTCAGAGTTAGGAGTCTCGGGGCCAGAGTAGGGGGGGGGGGAGTCCGTGTTGGGAGTCAGGAGTAGGAAATCCGTGTCGTGGTTCGGAGCCTTGAAGAGACTAGGGCAGGAAGTTGGTGTCGAGGTTAGAACTTGGAAGGTTCGTTCTAGCGTGAGGGAGTCCCCGCAACTTGTGTTCAGAGTCTTCGGGACCCAGCATAGCGGAGTCATCGTTGCTGTCCCGGGACAGCGCGGGAGTCGACATCAGGAGTGGGTGGCGCTTCGGGGGCGGAGAGAAAAGACAACGGAACGTCCGATGCCTCAGGCTGGGGATGAGGCCTAGCTGTCCGGGGCCGCGGGAGGCCTGTCGTCTCGCCTAGGAGGCCCGGCTGGCGAATGGATGCGACCGCTCAAGGGCAGGCGTGGCAGGTGAGACGCGGAGACGCACGCACGGGGACTGGGTTGTGAGGAGGGGGACGGGTGGGTGGGTGGGTGGGTGGGTGGGTGGGGGACACACACGAATAGGGGAGACATGGTGGGACATGAGGAGACACTGGGGGGGGGGGGGAGATCCGGTGAGGCTTGGGGAGACCCGGCGGGGTACGGCTAGAGACGGGGAGACTCGGGGAGCCTCCGGGTGACTCGGAGACGTTGGGGGTGGGGGGGGGTGGTGGGAGGGGGGGGTGGTGTCACGTGCGGATACATCGAGAGACACACGGTTGCAAGGGGATTTCGCAGACGGGTTGGCACTGGGCGGAAGGAGCACGGGGAAACACCGGGGATACACAGGGTACAGGCGGAGCGGGTGGGTTGGGGGGGGGGGGGGGGTAGACACTTGGGGGACGTGGGGTCACGGGACGCACCGCGTCAACCACCCGCCTCTTCCCGAGCAGTACAAACACACGCGCGGCTGTGTGCGAATTCCCTTTCGAGTGCGAGCGCCGGGCGGCTGAAACACCGAAAGTTGGCAAGGGGGTGTGTGGGGGTGGGAGTTGGAGCAGCGACACTTTTGGTGCATCCTGACGGGGGTCGTCTTGGTCAGTCGACCCCCACCCACGGCAGCCTTCCGGGTGTCTCCCCGGGGGGGGCGGGCGAGGAGGTGGCTCCCCGTGCCGGCAAAGCGAGCCTTCGATGCGCTACTTTGGCTCTCCCCTAGCCCACGTGGCCCTCCCCAAGGCCGCAGCGACGCCGTTGTGACGTCACCGCCGCCGTTGTGACGTCACCGCCGCCGTTGTGACGTCACCGCCGCCGAGTGGCGAATAGCGGCCCTGGTTCTTGTTGCCGCGCGCGGGGGCGGGCGGGCGCGCGAGTCTGACCTCCTGCCCCTGCTGGACATCCGTGGGAAAGCTTCGCGGCTCATCGGATTTCTCCCGGGATAAGTAAATGCCCTGGGTCCGAACCGGCGTGGGCGGAGGTTGGGGGGGGGGGTGGTGGTGGTAGCACCGACTCAACCGGGCCACACCCGAGTTCGACTCCCAGAGCAGTTCGCATCTGGTGGAGAAGATACAATGGGAGGCCGATCGATCGATCGATCTATGCCCGCTCGGGTGAGGTCGAGAGATGGTTGCCGGCCGGTCAACCGTGCTATGCATGTCGATGATTTGGTAGACCCTGCCTCGCTCTGACAAGGTCGGTTGGAGACTCTGCCGCTGAACCTGGGGACATGAGTTCGAATTGGGGGTTCGAGTATGTAGGAATATCTCACGGTTAGCCGTGTGTCTCCCTGTGTGGGTGTGTGTGGGTGTGTGTGGGTGTGGGTTTGTGTGTGTGTGTGTGTTCATGCAGGTGTCACTGTGTCAGGGTGTGTGTGTGCTTGTCGTGAGGTTGTTCTTTGAGTGCGAGTGGCGAGGGAGGGGTGGCACTGCGGTGAGCTGAGCTGCGCTACGAACCCGGCGTCGGCCCGAGTTAAGGTTCCTGCTCATGGTCACCAGCACCAGTGACGATTACCTGCACCGGGTCCTGGGCCTCCGCTCGGTCGACTTAGCCTCAAATGGGTACCTGGTGCGGTGTGTAGTAAACATCGCCGCTGGGGAGACAAAGGTGGCAGGGCGTGGAGCCGGCCAACCACCACCACCACCACCTCCTGTGCCGTGTCGGTCTTCATAGGTGCTGCTGATACTCGCATCCAGCACTTGCCCCCCCCCCCCCCCCTCCAAACCAACAGCCTATTTGAGGCTATACGGGGAATCTTTGTCTTTGCCTGGGTGTGCCAGTGGGGAGCGGTGGCGCAGTGGTTAGCGCTGCGGGGTGCAAGGAACGAACACGGGCGGAGACTTGAGTTGGATTCCCGCTCACAGCCAACATCTCCAGTCCTGGGGGTCTCCCCTAGGTCGACTCAGCATTAAACGATTTACCCAGTGAAGTGACGTTCACCGAACGGTGGGTATAGACAACAGGGTTGACCGGGTGTTTCGTTTAACAAATATCAACGTTGGGGAGACAAAGGCGGTTGGGAATGGGGTGGTGCTGTGTCCATGCCAACCCCTCCCCCTTCCCGGAAGGTGGTGGCACTCGTTAACAGCATTTGCCCCGACAGACTTTTGCAGGCTACACGGGGGAGCTTTTGTGTTGCGTTAGAATATGTGAACCATCTGTCAGCCTCGAGCACCTGGGTGTCCCGTGACCTCCTCCTCTTCATCCTGCACCTTGGCATGGCACAGCAGTCACCCCACAGAGCACGTGGGGCTGTCCCGTGACCTCCTCCTCATCCTGTACCTAGCCTGGCACAGCAGTCAACCCACAGAGCACGTGGGTCTGTCCCGTGACCTCCTCCTCCTGTACCTAGCCTGGCACAGCAGTCTGTTGTTGTGGAGTAACTCATACAGCCAGCTATGGCTCTAGGGTTTGGTGTTACATGTTATTATTTATGTAGTTTATTGTTAAAAATTCGGTCACAGTCCTTGTGATCACTGTTACGTTGCAATTGTGGCTTCATTTTTGGGTGATTTGGAAAACGTTTTTTTGGTTTGGACATGTTCCTTGTTGTTGTTGTTGTAGTACGGAGTTAGACTGATGGCCTTAATCTAAGTTTTTGTTGTGCTTGTTGTTGTTGTTTGACTTGCATCCCACTGGGATTTTTTTGAACGCAGCGTTGGTGGTGTACGGTGCTTTTTTTCAGGAATATTTTTGCTGGTTTTTTTTCCCATGGATTTTCTGTTTCCACAGTCAACACACACGCAGTCACTTTAAGATGTTTTTCCTGTTCGTCTTTTTTGTTTTTTTTGTTTGTTGTGGTTGCACTCCGATTCAAGAGCCGGATGGCTCACAGGGCTATACCAAAATAAACTGGACTGAACTGAACCCAGAGAGCACGTGGGTCTGTCCCGTGACCTCTTCCTCCTGTACCTAGCCTGGCACAGCAGTCACCCCACAGAGCACGTGGGTCTGTCCCGTGACCTCTGCCTCCTGTACCTAGCCTGGCACAGCAGTCAACCCATGGCACCTGGTTTTGTCCCGTGACCTCTCTTCTTGCACCTAGCCTGGCACGAGTTGTTGTGTATACCTGTGTGTTACAGCTCATATTGTTTATATACACTTAGCCTGGCTCTGTGAGGCCCAGTCATTAACACTGAACCCTGTGGGAGCCTTAGTCTGGCTCTGTGAGTATCACTGATTAACACTGAACCCTGTGGGAGTCTTAGTCTGGCTCTGTGAGTCTCAGTGATTAACACTGAACCCTGTGGGAGCCTTAGTCTGGCTCTATGAGCCTCAGTGATTAACACTGAACCCTGTGTGAGCCTTAGTCTGGCTCTATGAGCCTCAGTGATTAACACTGAACCCTGTGGTAGCCTTAGTCGGGCTCTGTGAGCCCCAGTGATTAACACTGAACCCTGTGGGAGCCTTGGTCTGGCTCTGTGAGTATCACTGATTAACACTGAACCCTGTGGGAGTCTTAGTCTGGCTCTGTGAGTCTCAGTGATTAACACTGAACCCTGTGGGAGCCTTAGTCGGGCTCTGTGAGCCTCACTGATTAACACTGAACCCTGTGTGAGCCTTAGTCTGGCTCTATGAGCCTCAGTGATTAACTCTGAACCCTGTGGGAGCCTTAGTCGGGCTCTGTGAGCCTCAGTGATTAACACTGAACTCTGTGGGAGCCTTAGTCGGGCTCTGTGAGCCCCAGTGATTAACACTGAACCCTGTGGGAGCCTCAGTCTGGCTCTGTGAGTCTCAGTGATTAACACTGAACCCTGTGTGAGCTTTAGTCTGGCTCTGTGAGTCTCAGTGATTAACACTGAACCCTATGGGAGCCTCGGTCTGGCTCTGTGAGTCTCAGTGATTAACACTGAACCCTGTGGGAGCCTTAGTCTGGCTCTGTGAGTCTCAGTCATTAACACTGAACCCTGTGGGAGCCTTAGTCTGGCTCTGTGAGCCTCAGTGATTAACACTGAACCCTGTGGGAGCCTTAGTCTGGCTCTGTGAGTCTCAGTGATTAACATTGAACCCTGTGGGAGCCTCAGTCTGGCTCTGTGAGTCTCAGTGATTAACACTGAACCCTGTGGGAGCCTTAGTCTGGCTCTGTGAGTCTCAGTCATTAACACTGAACCCTGTGGGAGCCTTAGTCTGGCTCTGTGAGTCTCAGTGATTAACACTGAACCCTGTGGGAGCCTTAGTCGGGCTCTGTGAGCCTCAGTGATTAACACTGAACCCTGTGGGAGCCTTAGTCTGGCTCTGTGAGCCTCAGTGATTAACACTGAACCCTGTGGGAGCCTCAGTCTGGCTCTGTGAGTCTCAGTGATTAACACTGAACCCTGTGTGAGCTTTAGTCTGGCTCTGTGAGTCTCAGTGATTAACACTGAACCCTATGGGAGCCTCGGTCTGGCTCTGTGAGTCTCAGTGATTAACACTGAACCCTGTGGGAGCCTTAGTCTGGCTCTGTGAGTCTCAGTCATTAACACTGAACCCTGTGGGAGCCTTAGTCTGGCTCTGTGAGCCTCATTGATTAACACTGAACCCTGTGGGAGCCTTAGTCTGGCTCTGTGAGTCTCAGTGATTAACATTGAACCCTGTGGGAGCCTCAGTCTGGCTCTGTGAGTCTCAGTGATTAACACTAAACCCTGTGGGAGCCTTAGTCTGGCTCTGTGAGTCTCAGTCATTAACACTGAACCCTGTGGGAGCCTTAGTCTGGCTCTGTGAGTCTCAGTGATTAACACTGAACCCTGTGGGAGCCTTAGTCTGGCTCTGTGAGCCTCAGTGATTAACACTGAACCCTGTGGGAGCCTCGGTCTGGCTCTGTGAGTCTCAGTGATTAACACTGAACCCTGTGGGAGCCTTAGTCTGGCTCTGTGAGCCTCAGTGATTAACACTGAACCCTATGGGAGCCTCAGTCTGGCTCTGTGAGCCACAGGGTTTGAAACCTAAGGAACCGTGGCATCCGACTCCATTGCTGACGTTCACCTTCTCACGCACACGAGGCTAATTAATTATTCATAAGTTGTGACCGCACCTCCGCTCTCCCATTGGTAGTTCCGCGCGACGCGATTAGCATAATTTATTCACTATTGATCACGGCTCCCCTACCCCGCGCGCTGTGGGGGGTGGGGCGTTGGGGAAGGGGGGGCATGTGGACCGCTTCTTGCTCGCTCCCATTGGCTGCCGGCGACGTCACGCGCCGACGCGGAGCGCGCTGGTTGGCTGCTCTTGTTGCTATGCTCGCGGGGGGGAGGGGGGAAGGTGCGGGGGGGGAAGGTGGGAGGGAGGGAGGGAGGGGGTGGAGGGAGCTTTCGAGGAACGGTTCTTGGGTTTCAAGAGCTTTGCGTGCAAAAACAGGAATCTCTTAATTTAAGTCTTAATTTTATTTTAACAGTATCGTGCAACTATTTACGCTTTTGGCGAATGCAACTTTGCACAACCACTGCATTTAAATTGCCCATCGCAAAAAAAACCGATAAAAATGTCTTTGGGCTAATGGTATACTTGATCACTAATCTCCCATTCGGTTAATTCAGTACGGGGCATTTATTGAATTAGCGCGCGCGTGAAAGCAAAAACGTCGCCGTGCATGCGTCAACTACGAATGATACGATCGCATTCCCTTTAATTTACACCGACGGTGTAATGCGGCGTTTGCGTTGTCGTGGAAATTCGCATTCCAGACTGACGTGGGGTTTGTTGCTGTGTAAGCAGCTCGTGGTGCTGGTGGTTGTGGTGGTTGTGGTGGTGGTGGTTGTGGTTGTGGTGGTTGTGGTTGTGGTGGTTGTGGTTGTGGTGGTTGTGGTGGTGGTGGTTGTGGGTGTGGTGGTTGTGGTGGTTGTGGTGGTGGTGGTTGTGGTGGTGGTGGTGGTTGTGGTGGTGGTTGTGGTGGTGGTGGTTGTGGTGGTGGTTGTGGTGGTGGTGGTTGTGGTTGTGGTGGTTGTGGTGGTGGTGGTTGTGGTGGTGGTGGTTGTGGTTGTGGTGGTGGTGGTTGTGGTGGTGGTGGTGGTTGTGGTGGTGGTGGTGAAGTAACAGCTGCGTGTGGGTAACGTTGAGCCCTCGTGATCGGAAAGATGAGACACGAACAACAACCACCACCACCATCAGTAGTAGCCACTTGAAGATGTTTCTTGTTAATGTTTTTGTGTTGTTGCGGTTACACCCGAGTCAAGAGCCCCATGGCTCACAGGGCTACACCTAACAACCAACAGCAACACTACCAACACTACCACTACAACCAACACTACCACCACAACCAACACTACCACCACAACCACCACCAACACTACCACCACAACCACCACTACCAACACTAACACCACAACCAACACTACCACCACAACCAACACTACCACCACAACCAACACTACCACCACAACCAACACTACCACCACAACCAACACTACCACCACCACCAACACTACCACCACAACCAACACTACCACCACAACCAACACCAACACTACCACCACAAACACCACCAACACTACCATCACAACCAACAGCAACACTACCACCACAACCAACAGTACCACCACAACCAACACTACCATCACAACCAACACCAACACTACCACCACAACCACCACCAACACTACCACCACAACCAACAGCAACACTACCACCACTACCACCACCAACACTACCACCACAACCACCACCACCACAACCAACACTACCATCACAACCAACGCCGACAATACTACAACCACCACCAACACTACCACAACAACCACCACCAACACTACCATCACAACCAACACCAACACTACTACAACCACCACCAACACTACCACCACAACCACCACCAACACTACCACCACAACCAACACTACCACCACAACCAACACCAACACTACAACAACCACCACCAACACTACCACCACAACCACCACCAACACTACCATCACAACCAACACTACCACCACAACCAACACCAACAATACTACAACCACCACCAACACTACCACCACAACCACCAACACTACTACCACCACAACCACCAACACCACCAACACTACCACCACAACCACCACCACCAACACTACCACCACAACCACCAATACTACTACCACCACAACCACCAACACTACCACTACAACCACCACCACCAATACTACCAACACAACCAACACTACCACCACAACCACCAACACTACTACCACAACCACCACCACTATCACCACCACAACCACCAACACTACCACCACAACCACCAACACTATCACCACCACAACCACCACCACCAACACTACCACCACAACCAACACCAACAATACTACAACCACCACCACCACCATCAACACTACCACCACAACCACCAACACTACTACCACCACAACCACCACCAACACTACCCTCACAACCAACACCAACAATACCACCACAACCAACACTACCACCACAACCACCACAACCAACACTACCACCACAACCACCAACACTACTACCACCACAACCACCAACACTACCACCACAACCACCAACACTACCACCACAACCACCACCAACACTACCAAAACAACCACCACCAACACTACTACAACCACCAACAACACTACCACCACAACCAACACCAACACTACTACAACAACCACCACCAACACTACCATCACAACCAACAGCAACACTACCACCACTACTACCACCACCACCAACACTACCACCACAACCAACATCAACACTACTACAACCACCACCAACACTACCACCACAACTACCACCAACACTACTACAACCAACACCAACACTACTACAACCACCACCAACACTACCATCACAACCAACACCAACACTACTACAACCACCATCAACACTACCACCACAACCACCACCAACACTACCACCACCAACAACACTACCACCACAACCACCACCAACGCTACCACAACCACCACCACCAACACTACTACAACCACCATCAACACTACCACCACAACCACCACCAACACTACCACCACAACCACCACCAACACTACCACCACAACCAACACCAACAATACTACAACCACCACCAACACTACCACCACAACCACCACCAACACTACCACCACAACCACCACCACAATCACCACCAACACTACCACAACCACCACCACCAACACTACTACAACCACCACCAACACTACCACCACAACCACCACCAACACTACCACCACAACCACCACCAACACTACCACCACAACCAACACTACCACAACCACCACGACCAACACTACTACAACCATCAACAACAACACTACTACAACCACCATCAACACTACCACCACAACCACCAACAACACTACCACAACCACCAACACTACCACAACCACCCCCAACACTACCACCACAACCACCACCAACACTACCACCACAACCACCACCAACACTACCACAACCACCACCAACACTACCACAACCACCAACACTACTACAACCACCAACACTACTACAACCACCACCAACACTACTACAAACACCACCAACAATACCACCACAACCACCACCAACACTACTACAACCACCACCAACACTACTACAACCACCACCAACAATACCACCACAACCACCACCAACACTACTACAACCACCACCAACACTACTACAACCACCACCAACAATACCACCACAACCACCACCAACACTACTACAACCACCACCAACACTAACACAACCACCACAAATACTACTACAACCACCACCAACGCTACTACAACCACCACCAACACTATTACAACCACCACCAACACTACTACAACCAACACCACTACCACAACCACCAACACTACTACAACCACCACCAACACTACCTACACCAACACAACCACCACCACCATAACCACCACCAACACAACCACCAAAACAATTGTTGGAATTCCCTACACCTCTGCTGTAGCAGATACCTAATACATGAAAATTAAAAATGAAAACACTCCCACAACCACCACCAACACTACTACCACAACCACCACCAACACTACCACAACCACCACCACCAACACTACCACAACCACCACGAACACTACCACCAGAACCACCCCCAACACTACTACAACCACCAACACTACTACAACCACCAACACTACCACCACAACCAACACTACTACCACAACCACCACCACTACTACAACCACCACCAGCACTACCATCACCAACACTACCACCACAACCACCACCAACACTACCACAACCACCAACACTACTACAACCACCACAACCACCACCAACACTACCACAACCACCACCACAAACACTACTACAACCACCACCAACACTATCACCACCAACACTACCACCACAACCACCACCAACACTACTACAACCACCATCACCAACACTACTACAACCACCAACACTACTACAACCACCACCAACACTACTACAACCACCAACACTACTACAACCACCAACACCAACACTACTACAACCACCACCAACACTACCACAACCACCAACACTACTACAACCACCACTACCACAACCACCACCAACACTACTACAAACACTACCACCAACACTACTACCACCACCACCAACACTACCACCACCAACAGTACCACAACCAACACTACCACAACCAACACAACCACCACCACAACCACCACCAACACAACCACCAACACAATTGTTGGAATTCCCTACACCTCTGCTGTAGCAGACGGACAGAAAATATGGCATCTGTGCAGGACCGCCCTTTCCTGAAACGGCATTGGGGCTCCGCAAGCCTCTCCTCAGCGTGCCTGGCAAGGCGATTTTGAAATATCCTTGCCAGAACCTTTCCCGGCACACTGAGGAGTGAGATGCCCCTGTAGTTGTTACAGTCTGTGCGGTCCCCCTTCTGGAAGAGGGGGACCACCCGGGCATCCTTTCCAATCCTGCAGAACCCATCCAGTGGTCCAGCGTATTGTTATAATGTCATGTAGGGCAGTCTGTGCACAAACTCCACCCTCCCTCAGCATTTCGCTTGTGAGATCATCTCTGCCTAGTGACTTTCCTAGTTTCAGGCTCTGGATCGCCTTCAGTACTTCCTCAACAGATGGCACCTCAGCCAGCCACTCACAGGGGGTGACTTCTTCCAATATTTAATGGCAGGACTCCAGGAAGTGGCCCTGAAGCTTGGCCACAACGTAAGGGGACCGTGGCCATTTACAGCCAACGTCAGTTGAGCAGTGGACAATTAGACCCAAGCTGAAAGATAACTTATAAAAAAAAGTTTGACAAAAATATGTATTTTAATGATAGAATATAGTTATTGTCATCAGTGTGACATACGTATACCAAGTGTGCAGTCGATACCACATTGGGTAGTGGGTTAAAATTGAGTTACAAGATTTGATGATTCAACAACAACAACAAACATTGAGTTAATAGAGAGCGTGTACTAATAATGTTTAAAGATATATTTTTAATGATAGAATATAGTTATTGTCATCAGTGTGACATAAGTATACCAAGTTTTCAGTCGATACCACATTGGGTAGTGGGTTAACATTGAGTTACAAGAGTTGAGGATTCAACAACAACAACAACAGACATTGAGTTAATAGAGAGCGTGTACTAATAATGTTTAAAGATATATTTTTAATGATAGAATATATTTATTGTCATCAGTGTGACATAAGTATACCAAGTTTTCAGTCGATACCACATTGGGTAGTGGGTTAACATTGAGTTACAAGAGTTGAGGATTCAACAACAACAACAACAGACATTGAGTTAATAGAGAGCGTGTACTAATAATGTTTAAAGATATATTTTTAATGATAGAATATAGTTATTGTCATCAGTGTGACATACGTATACCAAGTTTTAAGTCGATACCACATTGGGTAGTGGGTTACAATTGAGTTACAAGATTTGAGGATTCAACAACAACAACAGACATTGAGTTAATAGAGAGCGTGTACTCATAATGTTTAAAGATATATTTTTAATGATAGAATATAGTTATTGTCATCAGTGTGACATAAGCATACCAAGTTTTAAGTCGATACCACATTGGGTAGTGGGTTACAATTGAGTTACAAGATTTGAGGATTTAACAACAACAACAGACATTGAGTTAGATAAAAGCGTGTGATAAAAATAGCTACACACAACTCAGTGGGGGACCTCACCTGGTAAAATGAAAAGAATACAGTGAGGGAAAAACGTATTTGATCCCCTGCTGATTTTGTACGTTTGCCCACTGACAAAGAAATGATCAGTCTATAACTTTAATGGTAGGTTTATTTGAACAGTGAGAGACAGAATAACAACAACAACAAAATCCAGAAAAACGCACGTCAACAATGTTATAAATTTATTTGAATTTTAATGAGGGAAATAAGTATTTGACCCCCTCTCAATCAGAAAGATTTCTGGCTCACAGGTGTCGTTTATACAGGTAACGAGCTGAGATTAGGAGCACACTTTTAAAGGGAGTGCTCCTAATCTCAGCTTGTTACCTGTATAAAAGACACCTGTCCACAGAAGCAATCAATCAATCAGATTCCAAACTCTCCACCATGGCCAAGACCAAAGAACTCTCCAAGGATGTCAGGCACAAGATTGTAGACCTACACAAGGCTGGAATGGGCTACAAGACCATTGCCAAGCAGCTTGGTGAGAAGGTGACAACAGTTGGTGCGATTATTTGCAAATGGAAGAAACACAAAAGAACTGTCAATCTCCCTCGGCCTTGGGTTCCATGCAAGATCTCACCTCGTGGAGTTGCAATGATCATGAGAACGGTGAGGAATCAGACCAGAACTACACGGGAGGATCTTGTCAATGATCTCAAGGCATCTGGGACCATAGTCACCAAGAAAACAATTGGTAACACACTACGCCGTGAATGACTGAAATCCTGCAGCGCCCACAAGGCCCCCCTGCTCAAGAAAGCACATATACATGCCATGTGAAGTTTGCCAATGAACATCTGAATGATTCAGAGGACAACTGGGTGAAAGTGTTGTGGTCAGATGAGACCAAAATCGAGCTCTTTGGCATCAACTCAACTCGCCGTGTTTAGAGGAGGAGGAATGCTGCCTATGACCCCAAGAACACCATCCCCACCGTCAAACATTGAGGTGGAAACATTATGCTTTGGGGGTGTTTTTCTGCCAAGGGGACAGGACAACTTCACCGCATCAAAGGGACGATGGATGGGGCCATGTACCATAAAATCTTGGGTGAGAACCTCCTTCCCTCAGCCAGGGCATTGAAAATGGGTCGTGGATGGGTATTCCAGCATGACAATGACCCAAAACACACGGCCAAGGCAACAAAGGAGTTGCTCAAGAAGAAGCACATTAAGGTCCTGGAGTGGCCTAGCCAGTCTCCAGACCTTAATCCCATAGAAAATCTGTGGAGGGAGCTGAAGGTTCGAATTGCCAAACGTCAGCCTCGAAACCTTAATGACTTGGAGAAGATCTGCAAAGAGGAGTGGGACAAAATCCCTCCTGAGATGTGTGCAAACCTGGTGGCCAACTACAAGAAACGTCTAACCTCTGTGATTGCCAACAAGGGTTCTGCCACCAAATACTAAGTCATGTTTTGCAGAGGGGTCAAATACTTATTTCCCTCGTTAAAATTCAAATCAATTTATAACATTGTTAACGTGCGTTTTTCTGGATTTTTGTTGTTGTTATCCTCTCTCTCACTGTTCAAATAAGCCTACCATTAAAATTATAGACCGACCATTTATTTTTCAGTGGGCAAACGTACAAAATCGGCAGGGGACCAAATACTTTTTTTCCCTCACTGTTGTATATAGATTAGTTTTAGTCGATGAGTAGGTGGCTACTCACCAACAGTGCTTGCCCCCACACATCGCAGGCTTACGCGACCAATGTTATTCATGATCAGGTTTGTTTTTGGGTTGGATTGCTGTAAGTATAAATGTTGTGTCATAACCCTCTACCGACCTGATATGGCCGATAAGGTTTCTCACGTAAACAAAACACGCCAATTAGTTACCAGTATAGTGTGTAGTGTAGGGTATAGTGGAGTGTACAGTGTAGTGTGTAGTGTATAGTAGTGTATAGTGTAGTGTCTTGTGTAGTGTATAGTTGTTTATAGTAGTGTAAAGTGTAGTATGTAGTGTAGTGTATAGTGTAGTGTATAGTGTAGTGTATAGTGTAGTGTATTGTGTAGTGTATAGTAGTGTAAAGTGTAGTGTCTTGTGTAGTGTATAGTAGTGTAAAGTGTAGTATGTAGTCTAGTGTATAGTGTAGTGTATAGTGTAGTGTCTTGTGTAGTGTATAGTTGTGTATAGTAGTGTAAAGTGTAGTATGTAGTCTAGGGTATCGTGTAGTGTATAGTGTAGTGTATAGTGTAGTGTATAGCGGTGTATAGTAGTGTAAAGTGTAGTATGTAGTCTAGTGTATCGTGTAGTGTATAGTGTAGTGTATCGTGTCGTGTATAGTGTAGTGTGTAGTGTATAGTGTAATTTACTACTTTAACCCACCGGTGTGTTTGAGAGTAAAATCCACAACATCTATAATGTTTAACTCTCCAACACACCGGTGGGCTGAAGTAGTAAAATAATTGGCGCGTTTTGTTCACGTGACAAACCTTACCGGCCATGTCGGGTGGTGGAGGGTTACCACACAACAATTATTTTGTACAGTTGTGGTCCCAGGTTCATACCCGTCAACCAATGCGGTTTACCCGTATTCTTTGTACGGGGAAAAATTGAGTAAAATTTTTTTTTATATGTCATTTGTTTGTGTTTCTCCCTTGTGATGGGACTTTGTAGGATGAACGGTGAGATTTGCAAGGGGCATGGAGTGGCCAATGAGGCCTCAATTAGTCTGTAATAACGTAGGGTGCTGATGTGCGGTTGACAGAAATGTAGTTTTGAGTGTAGTAGTGTTGTGCGTGGTAGTGGCGAGTGTAGTGGCGAGTGTAGTGGTGGTGGTAAGTGTCGTGGTGGTGATTCTCTGTTTGTGTTTCTCCCTTGTGATGGGACTTTGTAGGATGAACGGTGAGATTTGCAAGGGGCATGGAGTGGCCAATGAGGCCTCAATTAGTCTGTAATAACGTAGGGTACTGATGAGCGGTTGACAGAAATGTAGTTTTGAGTGTAGTAGTGTTGTGCGTGGTAGTGACAAGTGTAGTGGCGAGTGTAGTGGTGGTGGTAAGTGTCGTGGTGGTGATTCTCTGTTTGTGGTTCTTCCTCGTGATGGGACTTTGTAGGATGAACCTTGAGATTTATAAGGTGCACGGGGTGACCAATAAGAGCTGAATTGGTCTGTCATAAGGTAGGGGCACTGATTAGGGATTGACACCATTGCAGATTGTTGTAATTACACTCCCCCCGATCAAATTAATTGACCCCTTAACAACCCCTCGCTCTCCCCCCCTCGTCCTCTTTGCATATTTATTTGTGTTTTCACCTTCCCTCCCCCCAAATTTGGTATACAAAATATATATAAATAAATATTCACTCCAGCGCTGTCCTCCAGAGACAGTCTCGTCCCCTTCACCCGATGAAGGCCGCTTGTGTTGTGGCCGAAACGTCGCGAGAATATTATCGTGTTATTTTATTTTATCAATTTATTATTTTATTCTCATTCTACGTGGTGGTGGTGGTGACTTTACCGAAAGAGCCAAAGAAGAAAAATATGACCTTTTCAGATAATTAAATTGGGAGGGGGCGGGGGAGGGTCACAAGACATCTGGACCACCGTGAAACTGGACACCACGTTTCGTGTGCATTGTGACGTAGTGTTGTGTAGCGTTCATTTGTGTAGTGTACTGTGTGGTGTACTGTGCTGTGTAGCGTTAATTTGTGTAGTGTACTGTGTTGTGTACTGTGCTGTGTAGCGTTAATTTGTGTAGTGTACTGTGCGGTGTACTGTGCTGTGTACCGTTGTGTACTGTTGTGTAGCGTTAATTTGTGTAGTGTACTGTGCTGTGTACTGTGCTGTGTAGCGTTCATTTGTGTAGTGTACTGTGTGGTGTACTGTGCTGTGTACCGTTGTGTACTGTTGTGTAGCGTTAATTTGTGTAGTGTACTGTGCGGTGTCCTGTTGTGTAGCATTCATTTGTGTAGTGTACTGTGCTGTGTACTGTGCTGTGTAGCGTTAATTTGTGTAGTGTACTGTGCTGTGTACTGTTGTGTGTGGTGTACGGCAGTGTGCAGCAGTGCGTGGTGTACTGTGTGCACCACGTGCTGGAGTGTTTTGTGTAGTGTACTGTGCGGTGTCCTGTTGTGTGTGGTGTACTGTAGTGTACAGCAGTGCGTGGCTAGCAAGGCTGCGGTGGCTGGGTCATGTAGCCCGAATGCCCAGCCACCGCATGGCCAAATACATTCTATTTGGCCGGGCTAGAGAAGACATTCACTGATGTTGTATCGAAAGATGTAGGGCTGATTGGGCTTGCCTATGACTGGTACCAGCAGTGTCAAAATCGGCCTCTGTGGAGGAGGAGTCGCTCCCCCCCCCCGCCCCCCCCCCCCCCAGGAACAACAGAGGGCAGAGGAGCCATGCTCACAACAACGGGGCAGAGTGCACAGCGGCTAAAATGCACAAAGTTTGCAGAGTTGAGAGCACAAGGTGGTAGCATCTGCCGGTCATCTCAGCCAGCAAACCCATGGGCCTGCGCTGTAACCTCAGCGAACTGCCGTGGCGAATGGTTGTTGCTGTGTGTGTGGGCCTTGGTGCTTGGTGTGGTATTGGCTGCTAAGTGGTGCTGGCTATGTGTGTGTGGGGGCCGTGGTGGTGTGAGTCGGTGGGTACGTATGTAGGTAGGTTAGTGTGTTTGAGGGTCTGGTACCCTCCCCCCCCCTCCTCCTCCCCACCTGGTACTCTTTCTAACAAATACCACGGTGGAAATGCCGGAAAGTTTGTGCTGGAAGCCACAGGGGTCAGGCCTTTATGGTGCCTTCTGGCCAAACCCAAATTGGCGGAGCCAGACCGGGACCCCCTTCTCAGGGTGCCTCCAGGAACAGGAGACCGCTGCTGTTGGTCATGCGGAATGATCAAACTGTTGCTGCGGAGGAGAGGCTGCCCGTTCCTCTGTCGTGAGCAGGACCGATGCCACCTAAACCTGTGTGGAAAAGTTGAGGCTCTTGACTCCGGTCACCGTGAGGGGTGGAAGTTCCTCCGCTCGGCAGGCTACGACCGAACGAGAGAATGAAGGGGGCGTGGGAAGCTGCGGGTCCCAGGCTGCTGTGGGCTTGCCTCCGCATCGGTAAGAGATGAGTAATGGTCGCGGTGGTTGCTTGTGCCCACGCCGAAGATAAACTTCAGTGGAGGGATGCAGAGAAGCCCGATGAGTCAGACGCTTTTCTGTAACCTCATGTTCCACGTGCAAGCTACAGTGCCCAAGTGGGTCATGATGAAGGCACCCGGGCCGGAGTGATTGGAAAGCCTGGGCCAGATCAGCTGAATAATAACGAGCGGAGGCTGCCAGACTTGTGTGCAGACCATGGGCTTGTAATTACCAACACGCTGTTCCGGCATCGGCGCATACACACAACATCATGGATGCATGCCGGGTCCAAGCAAGAACATCTGCTGGACTACATATTGATGGAACAGCGGTTGTGGGCCCATGATTTTGACACCAGGAACCTACCATGGAGGTGATTTAGCCAATGACGATCGGCTTGTCATCTGTACGGCAGGCCTGCCATTTCCTTTGGTTCTTTCGGTAAAGTCACGTAGAATGAGAATAAAATAATAAATTGATAAAATAAAATAACACAATAATATTCTCACGACGTTTCGGCCACAACACAAGCGGCCTTCATCAGGTGAAGGGACGAGACTGTCTGTCACTCCAGCGCTGTCCTACCAGACAGTCTCGTCCCTTCACCTGATGAAGGCCGCTTGTGTTGTGGCCGAAACGTCGTGAGAATATTATTGTGTTATTTTATTTTATCAATTTATTATTTTATTCTCATTCTACGTGACTTTACCGAAAGAACCAAAGAAGATGAATCATTGCAGTCACGAAAGCTTTAAATCGAGGCCTGCCATTCTTCCATCCCAGTGGTGTGTGTCCATCTAGGACCCCATTCAAGCCCAGAGGTGCTCTGGTCTAGCTAGCTATGAAAGTATAAACAATTTTCATTGTACCAGCTAAGGCCCACTGAGGTGTATAGCTTTTTTTGAAAATGCGACTTGCCCAAGAATGATAGCTCAACAAAGTGGCTTTGCACGCGGACATTTATACGAGCCGAACACCTTTAACGCCTGTTTCTGAATGTGTCGGTGAAAAACCGCAGGGCCTGGAGAAAAAACTCCGCATGACCACGGGGAGAACATCCAAACTGCAGACATACAGCAGGCGTCAGGGGACGGGATCAAACCCACGACCTCCTGCATTCCAAGCGTGGGAGTTAACATCTCCTAGCCACCGCGGCATCCCTAATGATAGTTGCAAGCAGGAATTTCAATGCCAGCTGGTGTTGGCATTGCCCTCCCCCCCCCCCCCCCCTCTTGATGCTTAGGGGAAATGTGTGAGGGTCAGGACTGTGGTTCATGCAGCTGCAATGGCTGCATTGGGTATGCGGTCCAGATCTCCCCAGAGACCGTGGCTGAACGAGGACATGTTCCGGCTGGCTGAGAGAAAACGACAGGCCCATTCCCGTCGTCTGCAACATCCCACGTGAGAGAATGAGGAGGCTTACCACAGGATTTGCTTGGAGGTTCTGCGAGCCCTGCTTGTGCTGCTGGGATCGGGCGTGGGAGTGGGTTGTTGAGGAGAATAAATGCTGCACAGTAGCCCACAATCACGAAGCACTCTTTAATTCCATCCAAAAAATAACTTGCGGTGCCTCATGTATCACCATCATTAAGGGAAAGAATGGTGATCCGAACTCTGACCCCCAAGAACAGGTCTGCTGGTTTTCTATGAGACCTTTGGGGGGGGAGGGGGGGAGGGGAATTCCCTCAGCCCAGATAACATCATCGGGAAAGGTTGAGATGGGGCTGTAGTGCCCCAAATATTGACAGAAGTAGCCACCCCTTGTGAGCGTCTTGTTTGAGGTGCCATCTGAGGTGCCATCTGAGGTGCCATCTGAGGTGCCATCTGAGGTGCCGTCTGAGGTGCCGTCTTAGGAGAAGTGGCGGGCGGCGATTATCTCCTAAGCCACCTGATGAGGGCACGGTGGCGTCTGTGTGCAGTCTGCCCTTCGTGGCATCATCACAACTTTTTTATTTAAAGCTTTCGTGACTGCAGGGATTCATATTCTTGGTTCTTTCGGTAAAGTCACCACCACGTAGAAGAAGGGAAACAATGAAATGATAAAAATATAAAACGATAAAATTTTCACGACGTTTCGACTGCAACACAAGCAATCATCATCAGGTGTGAAAACCACAACGAGAAAATTTGAAAAAAGTGGCGTTTTTTTCACGTTAACGCCACGTGTTTTTCACACCTGATGACGATTGCTTGTGTTGCAGTCGAAACGTCGTGAGAATTTTATTGTTTTATATTTTTTATTATTTTATTGTTTCCCTTCTACGTGGTGGTGACTTTACCGAAAGAACCAAGAATATAATTATGCAAACCAACACACCTGATGATGACCGTTTGAGTTATGGTCGAAACGTCGTGAGAATTTTTTATTGTTTTATATATATTTTATTATTATTTTGTTGTTTCTCTTCAACGTGACTTTACCGAAAAAACTAAGAATATGAATTACTGCAGTCACGAAAGCTTTAAATCAAAATTTAAAATCATCACAACTGTCGAGACCAAAGGACGGGTTCCGCAGGATTGGAAGGATGCCCATGGTGGTTCCCCGCCTTATGAAGGGGAGCCACACAGACTGTAACAACTACAGGGGCATCTCCCTCCTGAGTGACAGGGATGGTCCTGGCAAGGATTATTCAACATCGCCTTGCCAGGCACGCTGAGGAGAGGCTTGCAGAGCCCCAATGCGGTTTCAGGAAAGGGCGGTCCTTGCACAGACGCCATATTCTGTGTCCGTGTGTTACAGCAGAGGTGTAGGGAATTCCAAAAGGACCTACATCTCTGCTTTATTGAACTTGTCAAGCCCTATGATACCGTCAATAAGCAAGGGCTCTGGCTGCTCTTCATGATTTCGGAGTCCCTCACTCTGCTCACAATCATTAAGCACCTTCATGTTGGCGGGCAGGCCCTGGGTAAAGCTCCTACATTATTTAACATGATATTCGACCACGCGGTTCAAGAAGCTTTTCGTGGCTGGACCGGAGGCAATTTTTTTTTTATCTGGCACAGAAACATTCTTTTAGAGCAGTGGTTCTTAACCCGGGGTGCACGCACACCCTGGGGGGGGGGGGGGGGGGGTGCGAGATGAGAAGTAAATGGGTGCAGGCTGCTGTAAAGGTTACAGAGCCACTGGTACTCTTTGGCCTTCATCAGGTGAAGGGACCAGACTGTCTAGAGGACAGCGCTGGAGCGAACACAGCCAAGCTCAGACCGCGACCTTTAAGCTGTGAACCACTGGTGTTAGAGTATTTTCCTGCTTTGCATTTCCACAGGGTGAGCCGCTATGTTGAGCTTTAATTTTTTAGACCAGGTTGCTTCAGAAAAACGAGATATATAGCTTAGTGGGCCTTACCTTGTAAGCTATTTTTTTTGTTTAAATAGTTTAAAATGAATCGTTTTAAATACAATGAGAGGCGGATCGATGTCCCGATACGGCCGAGGGATGATGTCTCCCTACTGGTCAAACATGTTGTGTATGCTGGCGATCAGGTGATTGCTGCTCACTCAGAGATGGATTTGGAGGCGCTGTTGCTTGACCTTTGCGCGTGTCACTAAGAGAGCCCCAACCAAAGCTAAGCACCTGCCTGCGTATTTTGTGCCATCAAACACTCCACCCCCTCAACTCCGCCATTGGTGACGGGGGAGTTGTGGGAAGAGTAGAGAGTTTTCCATACCTGGGCAGTGTGCTAATGACCAGATCCAGTTTGACAGCAGATGTCTCCGAATCAATCGGCATTATCTTTCCATTGGCTGCGTTACGGCTGTGTAGAAGCTACATGGTCTGTCGCTCCACACGAAGCTTCGGGTCTTCTCGGCTACTTTAATGCCCTCCCTTCTCTACGTTTGAAAAAACTTAGACCCCACTAATGGAACATCTGTGCCAATTAGAAATATTCAGGCTGGCCTGCCTACGATCCATCCTGAGTTTAACCAGAATGGTTTGTGTAAGGAGCTCACAAATCCTTGAAAGATCTAGATATATTCCCACCAATGAGTTCCTCCAGCGGGCAAGGCTGCGTTGGCTGGGTCAAGGAACCCGCATGCTCATCAAACGTAGCTTCTGTTTGCGCCGGATAGAGGGGGCTGAAGGGGCATGGCATGGGCGAGAGAGAAAAAAAAATTGACTCACGCAGTACAGAAGCATGTGGAGCCGAGTTGTAATTGCCGAAGACTGGTACCAGCAGTGTCAAGATCAGCCTCTGTGGCGGTGGCCCGTGAAGGGCGTTGCTGGACAAGTTGAAGGTGTCCGCGCTCCAACTACAATTGAGGGCAGAGGATAGACACTCACAATAACGAGCTGCAAGTTGGCAGAGTAGGGGACAGAAGTGGTGGATCTGCCAGTCATCTCAGGCAAGCCATAGCACCTCGGTCTGTCCTGCGATCTGTCGGCGAGCCTTCGACACTTCAAGTGGCTTTGGAGTGTGCCTGGCCTAGCGAAAGCGCCGTTGCGATGTGACCGCCACTTGGTGATGAATGGCAGCTGTTGTCATATCTGTATGTGTATCTGTGTGTGTGTGTGTGTGTAGCAGTAGGTCGACTCAGCCTCAAATGAGTACCCGGTGCGGTGTGTAGTAAACATCGCCACTGAGGGAGACAAAGGCGGTCGGGCGTGGTGCTGGCCACCCACCCCCTTCGTGTGCCGTTCCGGCCTTCATAGGGTGCTCTCTAACGGCGCTTGCCCCTACAGTCTGTTAAGGCTATATGGGGGATCTTTGTCTTTGTCTTTTTGTAGCAGTAGCACTCTGCGCTACGAACCCGGTGGCACTGTTGGATTCCTGCTCACGGCCAACACCAGTGACGAGGATTATTTCAACCGGTCCTGGGCCCCTCCCATAGGTCGATTCGGCCTCAAATGAGTACCCGGTGCGGTGTGTAGTAGACATCGCCGCAGGGGAGACAAAGGTGACCGCCCAGCCTCTCGTGTGCCCTGCCGGGCTTTCTAGGTGCTTCTTGCCAACAGCACTTGCCCCAGCAGTCTGTTCCGGCCTTACAGGGCGTATTCGTGGGTGTCTCGGCGTACCTCTCTGGTTCGTAGCGCAGTGTGCTAACAGCAGCACCATCCCCCTCCCCCGTCGCATTCACAAGCCATGGAAGAGAGAGGTCATGACTCACAATGAAGACACGTACGTACGTTGCCTCTGCGGTCACGTGATTCCCAACGCCCACCGCCCCCCGCCCCCAAAGCCTCTCCCCTTATCCACCACTCACACCCCACTCTCCTTACTCCCCTCCCCCCCATCACGTCACCAGCTGTGGCTGGAGACAAGTGAGCAGTGTCTAGACGTGACGTCAACGTCAGCAGCACCACCGCTCACTCTGTGTGAGCTTCCCACAACGTCTTCTTTGGTTCTCTCGGTACGGTCACGTAGAATGAAAATAAATTAATAAATTACTGAAAGCTCATTAATTTATTATCTTATTATCATTCTACGTGACTTATTTCGGTAAAGTCACGTAGAATTAGAATAAAATAAGAAATTAATGAAAGCTTATTTTTTTATTTTTTTATTCTCATTCTACGTGGTGACTTTTCCGAAAGAACCAAAGAAGATGAATCCTTGCAGTCACGAAAGCTTTAAATGGAAACTTCCCACAATACTTGGAGATCCCATAGCGCCAGTAAAATATATATATATCCAGAACCTGGAAGTGAGTGGGTGGGTGGGTGAGTGAGTCGGTTAATCAGTGGGGGAGTCGGTGGGCAAGTGAGTCGGTGAGTGAGTGTGCGCGTCAGTGGGCGAGTGATTGAGTGAGTGGGTAGATGAGTGATTTAGTTGAGTGAATAAAACTGTTAAATTAATAAAATAAAATAACACAATAAAATTCTCACGACGTTTCGGCCACAACACAAGTGGCCTTCTTCAGGTGAAAGGAACAGACCTGTCGGGACGACAGAGCTTCAATGAACGTTGTTAAGATTCGTAGCGACTTTTAAGCTGGTTTAGAGAGGTGAGGCACCTTGACAAAGGGGTTTACATATCAAACAGGAGAATTTAGCATTGAAATAGCTGAGTGATTAGCTTGTGACTGGTCATAGCAATAGCTATGTTAAAGTCAAAGCCTACACATCCACAGAGGCACCTAGTACAATGGATGTGTAAGCTTTGACTTTAACATAGCTATTTCTATGACCAGTCACAAGCTAATCACTCAGCTATTTCAATGCTAAATTCTACTGTTTTATATGTAAACCCCTTTGTCAAGGTGCCTCACCTCTCTAAACCAGCTTAAAATGACGCTACGCATCTTAACAACGTTCATTGAAGCTCTGTCGTCCCGACAGGTATGTTCCTTTCACCTGAAGAAGGCCACTTGTGTTGTGGCCGAAACGTCGTGAGAATTTTATTGTGTTATTTAATTTTATTAATTTATTATTTTTTTCTCATTCTACGTGATTTTACCGAAAGAACCAAAGAAGATGAATCCTTGCAGTCACGAAAGCTTTAAATCGAAATGAGTAAAACTGGTGTGTGATTCGGTGGGTGTGTGGGTGAGTGAGTGGGTAAGTCGACCCAGTTGACCCATGACACCTGGGCCTGTCCCGTGACTTTCTGCCAGCGGGCGTTCAACACCTCGCGTGGCCTTAACGTGCACATGGCCTGGCACAAGCGTCGTGGTGACGTCACCGCCACTTAGTGGCGAATGGCGGTTGTTGTTGGGCAAGTGAGTTGGTAGATGAGTGTGTAGGTGAGTGAGTGAGTCAGTGGATGAGTGCCTGGCAAGGTGTAGTCGACCTTGCCACAGATGCTAGAGAAAGTATCCACCCTTTTGAGTGAATGGGTGGGTCTCTGGGTGATTGAGTGTGTAGGTGAATGTGTTGGTAGGCGAGTGATAGGTTGATTGAGTAGGGGAAAGAGTACATAAGTGAATGAGTGAGTAGGTTAGTGGGTGAATGAGTACATAGGCGAGTGAGCAGGTGAATTATTGGGTTGGCGAGTGAGCGATTGAGCAGATGAATGAGCACATAGGCGTGTGAGGAGATGAATGAGTGGGTAGGTGAGTCAGTAGGTGAATGAGGGTGTCGGTGAATGAGTGGGTAGGTGAATGAGTGTGTAGGTGAACGGATAACTCAATGCTTCACCTCCCGTCCTGTCCTGGCCAGGTTCATTTCCCGGTTCCCAATGAAGATGTCGAGGCCTCCAGCCTTGAGAAGGCTTGGCAACATCAGCTCCATCAGCAGCATCAGCAGCATCAGCAGCAGCAGCAGCAGCATCAGCAGCTGCTCACCCATCAACATCATCAGCAGCACCAGCAGCAGCATCATCATCATCATCAGCAATGGCCGTGGAACCCAGATAATCTCCACAGCCTTCAATCCAGCCAGCACACCATCTGGAACATGAGTCCAACCTCGCAGAGGTGAGGGTGAGGTGCCTGGGTGAGCGATGGAGGAGTGAGTGTAAAGGCCATCATGAACTAAAACAAGACCATTTTTTTAAAAAATTTTCCCCGGTAAGGTCCACCGAGTTCTACAGGGTAGTCCTCTACTAGCGATGGAGATGCGTGTATGACGACCCCCATCGTGAGTCAAAACTATCGTAAGTCTAAGGTGGCCCTAGCCTACCCAGGAGTCTTAAAGAATGGTGATAATTTAGCAAAAACAGAGCCAATTAACAGCACCGTACCGTATAAACTATACGCTGTATTGCACAGTAAAATGTAAAGTAAAAAAAAAAAACTAGGTAAATTCTTAGCGTACCGATATGAACTGCAATTGAATATAAAGCTTTTTTTTTCAAGAAACAATCCGATATCTGCATCACACACGTGGTGAGATGCGTGCATACCGGCAGCGCCCCAACGCCCAGTAGTCTCGTGCCCCGTTCGCCGCTGCGTTTGCCTGCCGCGCGAAATGTGAAACATCTTACGACTTTGCCGTATTCGCCATCGCCATCGTGAGATCGACGTATCGTAAGTCGGGGACCTTCGTAACTCGGTGACTACCTGTACTGCTCTTTGTCAGAAGCGGGACCCGCCTATCTCAAATGACGGCTCAGTGTACCTGGCTTGTCTTCATCACGTGGGAATTCATAGCAGCTGCCAACTACTCTGTAGGTGTTTTAGAGAGATGCGTAGAGACCCAGAGAGATACAGATATGCACATCGATACGCATAGGGACTCATCGAGATGCATAGAGACCCATAGACTGAACTATTTTTTATTTTTTATTTTACCAGGTTAGGCCTAACTGGGCTATGTCGGTCTTTTTCAGAACCGACCTGGTCGTCACATATGATAGCCCAACGAAGTGGCTTATCATGGTGTGGGAATTTGCAGCGGCAGCCAAATCGCTCAAAATGTGGAGAGAGAAAAAACAAACGGAGAACCTGGAGAATAATCGGGGAGAGAGAGAGAAAGAGAGAGAGACAGGGGAGGCAGATGCAAACTCCAAAATATACAGCAGCAGCAGCGGCGGCGGCAGGCATCGTCAGGGTCGGGATGAAGCCCGCAACCCTCCTGTACACCAGGCGAGGGAGTTAACATCTCCCTAGCCACCGCGACACCTCCATCCAGCGACGTTGCTGCCGGCAATCGGCACGCGGCAATGCACCGACGGGCAGTGTTGATGGGCAACAGGATGGGGTGGCTGAGGCTAGAACTGTTCACTAGGCGAGGAGGGATTGGGCAGGTCTAATACAGTGACCCATTGACGTGGTGATTAGATGTTAACTACTTCGCCGAGTATTACCGGAGGTTCATGGGTTCGATCCCAACTGTGGCTATGCCTGTATATTTCGAGTTTGCGTGTTCTCCCCGTGGTGGTCACCTGCTGTAAATGTCCACGTGATGACGATGAGCCAATCTGTTGCGCTGCTGTCATTTGGGATGGGCAGTTCGCTTCTGAAAATTGAGCTACTCAGCTCAGTGGGGGTTTAACTAGAGAAATGGACTTGCACGCAGGATTCATTCATATTGACATCTCTCTCTCTCCCCGTGTCTCTGTCTATCTCGCTGTGTCTCTCCCCGTTCCTCTCTCTCTCTCTCCTTCTCTCCCGCTCTCCCCGTGTGCATCTCCCTCCCCGTGTGTCTCTCTCGCCGTGTCTCTCTCTCCTTGTCTCTCTCCATGTCTCTCTCTCTCTCTCCTTGTCTCTCTCCGTGTCTCTTTCTCCATGTCTCTCTCTCCATGTCTCTCTCTCCGTGTCTCTCTCTCAATGTCTCTCTCCTTGTCTCTCTCTCCATGTCTCTCTCTCTCCTTGTCTCTCTCTCCTTGTCTCTATCCGTCTCTCTCTCTCTCTCTCTCCATGTCTCTCTCTCCTTGTCTCTCTCTCCTTGTCTCTCTCTCCATGTCTCTCCCCTTGTCTCTCTCTCCATGTCTCTCTCTCCTTGTCTCTCTCTCTCCGTGTCTCTCTCTCCTTGTCTCTCTCTCTCTCTCCTTGTCTCTCTCTCCTTGTCTCTCTCCGTGTCTCTCTCTCTCCATGTCTCTCTCTCCATGTCTCGTCTCTCTCCTTGTCTCTCTCTCCGTGTCTCTCTCTCCTTGTCTCTCTCCTTGTCTCTCTTTCTCTCCACCCCCCCCACCCCCCCCCCTCCCCCCCAAGATTCCAAAGCGACATCAGCCATGAGCAGGTGATGGTCATCGAGGCTCTGACGAAGCTTTCGCAGAGCCACCCGCCGGGGGTCCTCTGGCCCCCCACGTGGCCCCCCACGTGGCCCCCCACGTGGCCCCCCTAGCCTTGGGCCCCCACCACGCCACCCTGGGCCCAACACAAATCCCCGCACCGCCCATCGCCGCTGCCCCACAGCTCTCCGCCCGGGACTCCATCACCGACTCGGCGGTCTTTGATCTGCTCAACTTTGCCTCCGTGAGTCGTGGGCAGGCGGTGATGACCCCTCATCATCAGCAGCAGCAGCAGCAGCATCAGCATCATCATCTGCAGCAGCAGCATCAGCAGCAGCAGCATCATCATCAGCAGCAGCAGCAGCAAGAGGGGCCATTAAAAAGTGGGGCCTTTTCAGCAGTTCGGTTCTTCGAGGAGTTGGAGAGTCAGTCGGCTAATCATCATCAGCATCAGCAGATTCATCATCATCATCATCAGCAGCAGCAACATCATCATCAGCAGCAGCTTCAGTTGCAGCATCAGCTTCAACAACACCAGCATCACCAGCAGCAGCAGCAGCAGCAACAGTTGCAGCTGCCATTTTCCTCAGGAAAGGCCTTGAACTTGCTACAGTCCTCAGGCAAATATCAGCAGCAGCAGCAGCAGCAACAACAGCAGCAGCAGCAGCACCTCAACAACAGCCACCACCACCACCACGACCACAGCAGCAGCATCAGCAGCATCAGCAGCAGCAACAACCACCTTAACAACCATTACCAACCACATCACCAGCATCTCCAGCATCTCAACAACGTCATCGGCCAGCAGCAGCATCATCAGCAGCAGCAGCAGCACCATTTGCAACAGCATCAGCAGCAGAATCGGGGGTTAAAGCCGGCCACTGACACCGCTGAGGCCTCCTTGACCGCAGAGGAGGAGGTGAAGAAGAAGAAGAAGAAGAAGCAGAAGGGGCAGGAGAAAGCAAAGCAAGATGGCGGCCGGATACAAGATGGTGGCAGATTGCAAGATGGCGGAGGATTACAAGATGGTGGCAGATTGCAAGATGGCGGCGGAGGATTACAAGATGGCGGCGGCGGAGGATTACAAGATGGAGATGGACTAGGAGGTGGCGGCCGGTTGCAAGATGGTGGCAGACGACAAGATGGCGGCGGAGGATTACAAGATGGCGGCGGCGGAGGATTACAAGATGGCGGCGGCGGAGGATTACAAGATGTCGGACAGTCGCAAGACGCCGGCGGATTACGACACGGCAGAGGCTCGCCAGCCGATGACGGATTACAAGATGGCGGCGGCAGCGGTCGGGGATTACAAGATGGCGGCGGATCACAGGATGGGGGAGGAGTCGTGGCTCGATCGAAGCCCGCCGATCGGAGCCCCCACTCCGAACTCCTGCGCATCCTCGAGGTCTCCCCGGCTCCTCCCTCCGTGCCTCCCCCTCTGCCCTCCTCCGCAGCCTCCGCCGCTTCGGCAGGGGGTTTCCCTCCTTCGTCCGTGCCGATGGCGGCCACCACCCCCCACCGCCACCTCGGCCACCCACAGCACCACCCACAGCACCACCCACAGCACCACCCACAGCACCACCCACAGCACCACCCACAGCACCACCCACAGCACCACCCACAGCACCACCCACAGCACCACCCACAGCACCACCCACAGCACCACCGCCACCCGGCGCGGGCCTACAGGCTCGGCCTAGCCAAGGGGGGCGGCCGAGCCCGCTTGGACGTGTCGGGCTCCGTGGCCGTCCTCCGCTCCACCGTGGACGCCGGCGGGGGCGGCGGGGAGGGGGAGGGAGGGGCCGCCGCCGAGGCCGGGGGCTCCCGGCAGAGCCCGGCGGCAGCGGCGGCCCCGTCCCTGGACGCGTTTTTGGCCTCCCCCGGGCGTTTCCTGACCGAAGCGGTGAGGCGAGTGCTGCACCCCGGGGAGACGGCCGCCCCGCCCACGGCCCCCTCCCTGCACGTGGAGGCCCCGGGGGAGAAGCCCTCGGTGGGGGCCGCGGCCCGGACGGAGGAGAAGGAGAAGGAGGAGGGGGAGGTGGAGGTGGTGGGGGAAGACCCCGCCAAGGCCGGGGAGCCGCCCAGGGCGAGGACGCCACTGCTGCCTCCGATCAGCGAGTTCCCCACGTGCACGTGTGTGGGTGAGTAGGGGTTGGGTGAGTGATGGTGAATGTGGGTGAGCGGTGTGCCTGACTGTGACACTGTGGCGGGTAAGGCCATGGAGAAGAAGGCCAATTTTTAATTGGCTATTCCCCCCCCCCCCCGGCGTGGCGTTTGCAGCCACCACAGTGGCCAACGGGAGCTCTGGACAGGTGCGAGGGGCTGGTAAACCCCTCCACATTTCGGCTAAGTCCCCAGGGGGAGAGGCATCAATGATGTCTACTGGCCAAACCCCATTCGGCAGAGCCAGCGGACTGAATCCTTAACCTTGGAGTTCCTCCAGAAATGGCACAAAAAAACACTGCAAGTGGCCACATGGAATGTACGAATTCTCACTGCGGAGGAGAGGCTGTCACTTCTCCGTCGGGAGCTGGGCAAGTACCGCCTGGTTCTCTGTGGCATTCAGGAGGTCCGGCGGACCGGCTGTGGCTCCTGTCACCATGAGGGATGGAGAGTCCTCCACTCTGTGCAGGAGATTGCTGAACCACAGGGAGTGGCTCTTATTCTAAACAAAAGAATGAAGGGAGCGTTGTGGTGAGGTGTGGGAAGCTGTAAGCCCGAGGCTACTGTGGGCTTTCCTTCCCATAAACAGGAGGCAAGCAATGATGGTGGTGGTTGCTTACGCCTCCACCAAAGATGAACATCAGTGAGTCAGACTTTTATAACCTCCTGTCACAGGTGCTATCTTAAGTGGCCCATCGGGATAAAGTAATCCTGTTGGGTGACTTCAATGTCTGAGTGGGTCATGATGCTGGCACCTGTGCTAGGATGATTGGAAGGCATGGGCCAGATGAGCTCAATAACAACGATAGGAGGCTGATAGACTTCTGTGCAGCCCATGGGCTTGTAATTACCAACACCCTGTTCCGGCATTTGAGCATCCACGCAACAACATGGTTGCACACCAGGTCTAAGCAAGAACATCTGCTGGACTACATAGTGACGGAACAGCAGATGCAGGGCCATGTCCTTGACACCAGGACCTACCGTGGAGCTGATCTGCCCACTGACCATCGGCTTGTCATCTGTAAGATGAAGCACTTGCCATTCTTCCACTCTGGTGGTGGATGTCCATCTCAGACCCCATTGAAACCGACAGTGGCCTGTCTCAGATTGCTGATGAAAGTTGGAAGCGAGAATTTCATCATTGCATGCAGCTGGGGTTGTCATCGTCCCCCCCACATTCTGGTGCCGAGGAGAAATGGACGAAGTTAAAGACTTTGGCTCATGCAGCTGGAATGGTTACTTTGGGGACATGGTCAAAACCTCCTTAAAGACCTTGGCTGATGGAGGAGGTGTTCCAGCTGGCTGAGAAAAGGCTACAGGCCCACTCCCACCGTTTACAGCATCCCACGTCGGAGAATGAGGAGGCTTCCACAGCCTTCGCTCGAAGGTTTGGAGAGCCATGGCCCATTGCAAGTATGAGTGGTGGTCACAGGTTGCTGAGGAGATGGAGTCTGCTTCAGTAGCTTGCGATCACAAATTACTGTTTAATTCCATCAAAAAAGTGACTTGCATTATGAGACCTCTTTTGCCAGTAGCAAGATATAGGTTTTTACCCTTTCATCTGGCACCAAAACTGACACCTTTATACAAGGGATCATGTTGGCAATAACCACAACACAAGCAGTCAAAATGCAAACAAAAATAGACAACTCTGATAATGATATTGGCACTGTCCTTGAAATTGATTGTCCACACCCGAGACGGCTTTTCTTAGAGCCCTTAGTCTCCACTGGTGTTGGACCAGAAGACGCCAAAAGGCGTACAACTCAAAAACAGCGCACTATCAGAGTATTGAGGGCTCGGGGTGAGCATTTACATTATGAGACCTCCTTTGCCAGTAGCAAGATATAATAATAGGTTTTTACCCTTTTATCTGGCACAAAAACTGACACCTTTACACAAGGGATCCCTTACAAGTGACTTGCAGTCCCATAGCTATCACCATTCTTAGGGGAAAGTAATATGATCCGATCTCTGACCCACAGGAATAAGTTTACATATTTGCCGAGCATTTTTGTGAGGTCTTGAGGGATGGGAAATCCTTCAAGCCCCGAAAACATCAAGGCAAAGTGGGGACAAACCTGCTGAGGCTGTCGTGCCTCAAATATTGGAAGAAGTAGTCACCCCCTGTGGGTGGCTGGCTGAAGTTCCGACTGTTGAGGCAGTATGGAAGGTGATCCATGGTCTGAGACAAAGGAAAGTGCCGGGCAGAGATGATCTCCCAGGATTGGAAGGATGCTCTGGTGGTCCCCCACTGTAAGAAAGGGGGACCGCACAGATTATAACAAGTACATGGGCATCTCCCTCCTCAATGTGCCAGGAAAGGTCGTGGCAAGAATTACTCAACATCGTCTTACCGGGCACGCCGAGGAGAGGCTTGCAGAGCCCCAATGCGGTTTCAGACCAGGGCGGTCCTGCACAGATGCCACGCTTTTTTTGTCCATCTGCTACAGCAGAGGTGTAGGGAAATCCACTTCACGTGCCCGTAAACTGCACCTAGCCTGGCACGGTCGCCGTGGTGACATCACCACCTCCCCTTAGTGGTAAATAGCGGTGGTTGGTTTTGTTAGGAGGGGTGAGCGGGGCGGGGGGGGTGGTGCAGCTTGTTGCCAGTCATCTCGAATTGCAGCATGTTCCGAATGTGGCTGGCTCGGGTGTTTACCGGAACATCGTCACGTTACGTCCGTGTTGTCCTGCCTAGCACTGGGGTTTCAGTTTCAGTTACAGTAAGAAATTCCTCTTGTTAACGCACCTCGCGGCCCCTATGATCTGGGGGATGCGCAGATCTGCTCCGCGTTCCCGGGTCGAGGCTTTGGTCAGTGGGTGACCCGAGATTTTTTTTTTTTCACTCTGTAGCCCCCAGGCTATGCAACGCCCTTCAACGCGGTATCAGGATTTCTCAGAGTCATTTTTGAAATGCGTCTTGCAACCTATTCGCGTACACTTTGTTCAACGTGAATGCATTTTTTTCAAACGTAATTATATAATGTAAGTATGTTTCATGCTAAATGTCTGCCACTGCTGCTGTGTCCTGTGCAGCGCTTTGAGATTCTCTTGCTGAAAAGCCACTAAATACATGGGATTATTATTATTATTGTCATCGCAGTTAGTCAACCCATGGCACCCAAAGCGTCTGTCCCGTGACTTCCTGCCAGCTGGCGTTCGATGCTTCACGTGGCATTATAGTGCACCTAGCCTGGCACAGGCGCCGTGGTTGCGTCGCCGCAACTTAGTTGTGAATGGCGGTTGTTGTTGTTGTTGGTGGTGGTACTCACGTGTGTGTGTTGAACTTATTTCGCACCATTACGTAGGCAACCATGCTAATCGGAGGTTGTGTACGGTGTAGTGTGTAGCAGTGTAGTGTATAACAGTGTGGATGTACGTGCGTTGTTGAGCCTCGTTCATACCGCACGTAGCCAACTGCGCCAATTGGAGGTGTGGGCGGGAAGGTGGTGATGGTGGCGATGATGTAGAATCGTCTCAATCCAGGCTTTAGAGACTCAAGAGTTGGACTGCTGATGAGACGCTGAATGTCGAAATCGGTCCTCAATGCCAATAAACGTCTGGGCAGTTCACCGGCATTGGTTCAAGCAGAGCCTGGCTCTGCTGCTGTTAAAAAAAACCCTGTGGGTGAGTGGTGGGGGTGGGAGTAGTGAGAGGGGTTTGCCGTGGTGGCTAGGAGATGTTAACTACTTGGCTTGGTATGCAAGAGGTCGTGGGTTTGATCCCGACCCTGACAATTGCGGAATCTCTCTCTCTATCTCTCTCTCTCCCCATGATGGTCGCGTTAATTTTTCTCCAGGTCTTCCTGTTTTCCCCTCCACATTTGAGAATCGACATCGCGTGTTTGGAGTATTTGTCCGCTGCTATAAATTTCCACACGACAATGATGATGATGCTGATGATGATATCAGCAACTCCGTTGAGCTATCATCTGTGGCCGTGTCACTTCTGGAAAAGAGTTACATAGCTCAGTGGGCCTTGCCTGGTAAAAGAAGAAAATTTTTTTGTTTAGTTTTCGTATGAGTCTCGATGAGCATGGATCTCTATGGGTCTCTGCGAGTCTGTAGAAACATGCGTATCGAGCATTTCGCTGCTGTTATAAAAAAAGTTCACACGATTATATCAACCACTTCGAGTGTGGATCTCTGTGGATCTCTATGGCATTAAAACAGGAGTTGTGTGAAGATGTTCAAACAACCAAAATAGATGCCCATTATTACAAGGCATCGCGTCTGCATTAACCACACACTTGTGGCAAAACATACAAACAAACATGCTCAGATAATAATAATGTATGCATTGTCTTTTAAACTGATTGGCCGACACCAGAGATAGCCTTCTTTATGACCTCGTCTCTGTACCAGTGTTAGACCAGAGAACGCCAAAATGCGTTCTCTGTGTTAGACCAGAAAACGCCAAAATGCCTTCTCTGTGTTAGAACAGAGAACGCCAAAATGCGTCCTCTATGTTAGAAAACGCCAAAATGCGTTCTCTGTATTAGACCAGAAAACGCCAAAATGCGTTCTCTGGTCTAATGTTGGTACAGAGACGAGGCCATGAACTAAACAACATTTTACATTATGAGACCTCCTTTGCCAGTTGTGGTTATTGCAAACACGATGCCTTGAACAAGGGTGTCAGTTTTTTGTGCCAGTTAAAAGGGTAAAAACCTATTACTATAAACAACATTTTATTTTGCACTCCGTGCGAGGCCCCGCTGAGCTTCTGTGTCGGGCTTTTTAAGAAGCTCTGACCTGGCCTATCACAAATTATAGCGGCTCAACCGAAGTGGCTGATACCATCATCATCATCATCATCGTCGTCATCACTGTGTGGAAATGTATAGCAGCCTAATGCTCTAAACCTACAGAGATACATACAGACCCATAGTCCAAATTGTTTTTCATAGTCCTGCCGAGTTACGTAGCTCCTTTTCAGAATTTGTGACCTGGCCCATCACAGATGATGGCGTCTCAACGAAGTGGCTGATACCATCATCATCATCACCACCACCACGTGGACACTTATGAAGGCTGTCTCTCGTGTAGGCCAATACGTTTCAAAGACAATGCGTGCAACATTACGATGCTCTTCGGAGGACGTTTGTGTTTGCTTGTTTTTGTGCCACAAGCCCTCGACCCTCGTCAGGACAAAGTCGATTGAGAAACGAATGGATGAACCATGCGTTGCACGCACAGTGAATGTTAACGCGTTGCATGGTTCATGCAGAGACTTGCCGATGTCTTGCAATAGTGTGGGGCTTTATCTTTTAATCGTTGTTTGACCATCTGAACACACAAACTCGGGTGTTTATCACGCCTGTCAAACCCATACGGCTTGCCCCCGCGTTCTTTGTACGGGGAAATCGAGTTTCCCGGGTGACATGCAACGCACAGCCGTTTCAATACGTGCAACAAAAACACGTGTTTTTTTTTGTTTGTTAAATTCATTTTGTTGGTGTCTCTGCCTTGTGATGGGACTTTGTGGGGCGAACGTTGAAATGTATAAGAGGCACGGGGTGACCAACAATGTCTGAATTGGTCCGTAATAAGGTTCGTGGCGCTGATTATTGCCCAACAGGCGGTTCACAAACACCATATCCTTGCTTGTCCACCCCCCTCCATCACTGTCCACCTTGTGCGCTGCGGTGTGTTGTTAAAGATCAGCACCGCAGGGGAGGGCGAAGGGGTGGGAGACAAAGGCGGTGATTTACAGGAGGCTGCTTTACAGACCGATATGCAAATGAGGGATATGCAGATGAGGGAGGAGGGGGGGGGTTTACCACCCCCCCCCCTCCTCCTTTGCCCTTCCCCCCAGTCTGTCTGGTTCCCACGCCCCTGCCTACGCCAAGTGAATATTAATGAATATTCATGATGTGGTGTGGATATGAATATTCATGATGTGGTGTGGATATGAATATTGATGAGGCGTCACGGCGTCTCACTCCTCATTTCCCGTGTCTCTCTACCTGTGTCTCTCCACCCCCATGTCTCTCTCTCTCTCTGCCCGTGTCTCTCTTACCATGTCTCTCTCTACCCGTGTCTCTCTTACCATGTCTCCCTTCCCGTCTCTCTCTCCCCGTGTCTCTCTTTCCCCGTGTCTCGGGCTCTCTACCCGTGTCTCTCACTCTCCATGTCTCTCTACCTGTGTCTTTCCCCCCCCATGTCTCTCTCTCTCTTTCTACCCGTGTCTCTCTTACCATGTCTCTCACTCTCCCTGTCTCTCTTCCCGTCTCTCTCTGCCCATGTCTCTCACTCCCCGTGTCTCTCTGCCCGTATCTCTCTGCCCGTGTCTCTCTGCCCGTGTCTCTCTGCCCGTGTCTCTCACTCCCCGTGTCTCACTTCCCGTCTCTCTCTGCCCGTGTCTCTCTGCCCGTGTCTCTCTGCCCGTGTCTCTCTGCCCGTATCTCTCTCCCTGTGTATCTCACTCCGCCTGTCTCTCCCCGTGTCTCTCCCCATGTCTCTCCCCATGTCTCTCTCCCCGTGTCTCTCACTCCCCTTGTCTCTCACTCCCCGTGTCTCTCACTCCCCGTTTCTCTCTACCTGTGTCTCTCCCCCCCCCCCCCCCCCCCCCCCCCCCATGTCTCTCTCTATCTCTCTCTACCCGTGTCTCTCTTACCATGTCTCTCTCTGTCCGTGTTTCTCACTCTCCCTGTCTCTCTTCCCGTCTCTCTCTGCCCGTGTCTCTCACTCCCCATGTCTCTCTACCTGTGTCTCTCCACCCCCATGTCTCTCTCTCTACCCGTGTCTCACTTCCCGTCTCTCTCTGTCCATGTCTCTCACTCTCCCTGCCTCTCTTCCCGTCTCTCTCTGCCTGTGTATCTCTGCCCGTGTCTCTCCCCCCCCCATGTCTCTCTCTCTCTCTCTACCCGTGTCTCTCTTACCATGTCTCTCTCTACCCGTGTCTCTCTTCCCGTCTCTCTCTCTGTCCGTGTCTCTCACTCTCCCTGTCTCTCTTCCCGTCTCTCTCTGCCCGTGTCTCTCTGCCCGTGTCTCTCACTCCCCGTGATTCTCACTCCCCGTGTCTCTCTTCCCGTCTCTCTCTGCCCGTGTCTCTCTGCCCGTGTCTCTCACTCCCCGTGTCTCTCACTCCCCGTGTCTCACTTCCCGTCTCTCTCTGCCCGTGTCTCTCACTCCCCGTGTCTCTCTGCCCGTATCTCTCTCCCTGTGTATCTCACTCCGCCTGTCTCTCCCCGTGTCTCTCCCCATGTCTCTCCCCATGTCTCTCTCCCCGTGTCTCTCACTCCCCGTGTCTCTCACTCCCCGTGTCTCTCACTCCCCATGTCTCTCTTCCCGTGTCTCTCTCTCCCCGTGTCTCTCTCCCCGCGTCTTTCTCCCCGCATCTCTCTCCCTGCGTCTCTCTCCCCGCGTCTCTCTCCCCGCGTGTCTCTCCCCGTGTCTCTCTCCCCGCGGCTCTCTCCCCACATCTCTCTCCCCGTGTGTCTCTCACTCCCCTTGTCTCTCACTCCCTGTATCTCTCACTCCCCGTGTCTCTCACTCCCCGTGTCTCTCACTCCCCGTGTCTCTCACTCCCCATGTCTCTCTTCCCGTGTCTCTCTCTCCCCGTGTCTCTCTCCATGTCTCTCTGTCTCTCCCTGTGTCTCTCTCCCCGTGTCTCTCTCCCCGTGTCTCTCTCCCCGCGTCTCTCTCCCCGCGTCTCTCTCCCCGCGTGTCTCTCCCCGTGTGTCTCTCACTCCCCGTGTCTCTCTCCATGTCTCTCTCTCTCCCTGTGTCTCTCTCCCCGTGTCTCTCCCCATGTCTCTCTCCCCGTGTCTCTCTTCCCGTGTCTCTCTCTCCCCGTGTCTCTCTCCATGTCTCTCTGTCTCTCCCTGTGTCTCTCTCCCCGTGTCTCTCTCCCCGCGTCTCTCTCCCCGCGTCTCACTCAACATGTCTCTCTTCCCGTGTCTCTCTCTCCCCGTGTCTCTCTCCATGTCTCTCTGTCTCTCCCTGTGTCTCTCTCCCCGTGTCTCCCTCCCCGCGTCTCTCTCCCCGCGTCTCTCTCCCCGCGTGTCTCTCCCCGTGTGTCTCTCACTCCCCGTGTCTCTCTCCATGTCTCTCTGTCTCTCCCTGTGTCTCTCTCCCCGTCTCTCTCCCCGTGTCTCTCTCCCCATGTCTCTCTCCCCGCGTCTCTCTCCCCGCATCTCTCTCCCCGCGTCTCTCTTCCCGCGTCTCTCTCCCCGCGTCTCTCTCCCCGCGTCTCTCTCCCCGCGTCTCTCTCCCCGCGTCTCTCTCCCCGCGTCTCACTCCCCGCGTCTCTCACTCCCCGCGTCTCTCTCCCCGCGTCTCTCTCCGCGTGTGTCTCTCTCACTCCCCGTGTCTCTCACTCCCCGCGTCTCACTCCCCGCGTCTCTCTCTCCCCGTGTGTCTCTCTCTCTCCCCGCGTCTCTCACTCCCCATGCCTCTCTTACCGTGTCTCTCTCTCTCCCCGTGTCTCTCTCCCTGTCTCTCTCTCTCCCTGTATCTCTCTCCCCGTGTCTCTCTCTCTCTCTCCCTGTATCTCTCTCCCCGTGTCTCTCTCTCCCCGTGTCTCTCTTTCCCCGTGTCTCTTTTTCCCCGTGTCTCTCTCCCTGTCTCTCTCTCCCTGTGTCTCTCTCCCCGTGTCTCTCGCCATGTCTCTCTCCCCGCGTCTCTCTCCCCGCGTCTCTCTCCCCGCGTGTCTCTCTCACTCCCCGTGTCTCTCTCTCCCCGCGTCTCTCTCTCCCCGCGTCTCTCTCCGCGTGTGTCTCTCTCACTCCCCGTGTCTCTCACTCCCCGTGTCTCACTCCCCGTGTCTCTCTCTCCCCGCGTCTCTCTCCCCGCGTCTCTCTCCCCGTGTGTCTCTCTCTCCCCGCGTCTCTCTCCCGTCTCTCACTCCCCGCGTCTCACTCCCCGTGTCTCACTCCCCGCGTCTCTCTCTCTCCCCGTGTGTCTCTCACTCCCCGCGTCTCTCTCCCCGCTTCTCTCTCCCCGCGTCTCTCTCTCCCCATGTGTCTCTCTCTGTAGAGACTGTGCTCGAGAAGGAGGAGGGACCTTACTACACTCACCTGTGCGCCGGGCCCACTGTGGCTGCCATCAGAGAAACCATGGAGGAGAGGTAACCACCACCAACACCAAAACGACGCAAGCGATCTTGCTGTGACTGGTTACACCTGAAGACGGAAGCTTGTGTTGCCTCCGAAACGTCGTGATGTAACTTTTATTTGTTTTTTACCTACGTGACTTTACCGAAAAAAAACAAAGAGTATGAGTATTCATCTTCTTTGGTTCTTTCGGCAAAGTCGCCACCACGTAGAATGAGAATAAAATAATACATTGATAAAATAAAATAACACAATAATATTCTCACGACGTTTCGGCCACAACACAAGCGGCCTTCATCACCTGATCAGGTGATGAAGAGAGATAATTTATCGCGTTACTTTATTTTATCAATTTATTATTTTATTCTCATTCTACGTGGTGGTGACTTTACCGAAAGAACCAAAGAAGATGAATCCTTGCAGTCACGAAAGCTTTAAAGCGAAAGTATGAGTATTCCTGTAATGGCTCACAAGAAGGAGGCAGAGACTTCTTTGGAGGCAACACGCTTATTGAGACATTAAACCCTAACCACGACTGGGTATAGCTGCCCCTTCACCAGCTACCCTAGGGAGGTGTCTCACACGGTGTTGGCTATCTCTAACTCACACGGTGTAGCTGTCTCTAACTCACACAGGGTAGCTATCTCTAACTCACACGGGGTGGCTATCTCTAACTCACACAGGGTAGCTGTCTCTAACTCACATGGGGTAGCTATCTCTAACTCACACAGGGTAGCTATCTCTAACTCACACAGTGTAGCTATCTCTAACTCACACGGGGTAGCTGTCTCTAACTCACAAGGGGTAGCTATCTCTAACTCACACGGGGTAGCTGTCTCTAACTCACATGGGGTAGCTATCTCTAACTCACACAGGGTAGCTATCTCTAACTCACAGAGTGTAGCTATCTCTAACTCACACAGGGTAGCTATCTCTAACTCACATGGGGTAGCTATCTCTAACTCACACGGGGTAGCTATCTCTAACTCACACGGGGTAGCTATCTCTAACTCACAAGGGGTAGCTATCTCTAACTCACACGGGGTAGCTATCTCTAACTCACGTGGGGTAGCTATCTCTAACTCACACGGGGTAGCTATCTCTAACTCACACGGGGTGGCTATCTCTAACTCACACAGTGTAGCTATCTCTAACTCACACGGGGTAGCTATCTCTAACTCACACGGGGTAGCTATCTCTAACTCACACTGGGTAGCTATCTCTATCTCACACGGTGTAGCTATCTCTAACTCACATGGGGTAGCTATCTCTATCTCACACGGTGTAGCTATCTCTAACTCACACGGCGTAGCTATCTCTAACTCGCACGGGGTAGCTATCTCTAACTCACACAGGGTAGCTATCTCTAACTCACATGGGGTAGCTATCTCTAACTCACATGGCGTAGCTATCTCTAACTCACACGGGGTAGCTATCTCTAACTCACACAGGGTAGCTATCTCTAACTCACACGGGGTAGCTATCTCTAACTCACACGGGGTAGCTATCTCTAACTCACACGGGGTAGCTATCTCTAACTCACACGGGGTAGCTGTCTCTAACTCACACTGGGTAGCTATCTCTAACTCACATGGTGTAGCTATCTCTAACTTACACAGGGTAGCTGTCTCTAACTCACACGGGGTAGCTATCTCTAACTCACACGGTGTAGCTATCTCTAACTCACACAGGGTAGCTATCTCTAACTCACACGGGGTAGCTATCTCTAACTCACACGGTGTAGCTATCTCTAACTCACACAGGGTAGCTATCTCTAACTCACACGGGGTAGCTATCTCTAACTCACATGGGGTAGCTATCTCTTACTCACACGGGGTAGCTATCTGTAACTCACATGGGGTAGCTGTCTCTAACTCACATGGGGTAGCTATCTCTAACTCACACGGTGTAGCTATCTCTAACTCACACGGGGTAGCTATCTCTAACTCACACGGTGTAGCTATCTCTAACTCACACAGGGTAGCTATCTCTAACTCACACGGGGTAGCTATCTCTAACTCACATGGGGTAGCTATCTCTTACTCACACGGGGTAGCTATCTGTAACTCACATGGGGTAGCTGTCTCTAACTCACACGGGGTAGCTATCTCTAACTCACACAGGGTAGCTATCTCTAACTCACACAGGGTAGCTATCTCTAACTCACACGGGGTAGCTATCTCTATCTCACATGGGGTAGCTGTCTCTAACTCACACGGTGTAGCTATCTCTAACTCACACGGTGTAGCTATCTCTAACTCACACGAGGTAGCTATCTCTAACTCACACGGTGTAGCTATCTCTAACTCACACAGGGTAGCTATCTCTAACTCACACGGGGTAGCTATCTCTAACTCACATGGGGTAGCTATCTCTTACTCACACGGGGTAGCTATCTATAACTCACATGGGGTAGCTGTCTCTAACTCACATGGGGTAGCTATCTGTAACTCACACGGTGTAGCTATCTCTATCTCACACAGGGTAGCTATCTCTAACTCACACGGGGTAGCTATCTCTAACTCAAACAGGGTAGCTATCTCTAACTCACACGGGGTAGCTATCTCTAACTCACATGGGGTAGCTATCTCTTACTCACACGGGGTAGCTATCTCTAACTCACACGGTGTAGCTATCTCTAACTCACATGGTGTAGCTATCTCTAACTCACACGGGGTAGCTATCTCTAACTCACATGGGGTAGCTATCTCTTACTCACACGGGGTAGCTATCTCTAACTCACACAGTGTAGCTATCTCTTACTCACACGGGGTAGCTATCTCTAACTCACACGGTGTAGCTATCTCTAACTCACACGGTGTAGCTATCTCTATCTCACACGGGGTAGCTGTCTCTAACTCACACGGGGTAGCTATCTCTAACTCACACGGGGTAGCTATCTCTAACTCACACGGGGTAGCTGTCTCTAACTCACACGGGGTAGCTATCTCTAACTAACACAGGGTAGCTATCTCTATCTCACACGGGGTAGCTATCTCTAACTCACATGGTGTAACTATCTCTAACTCACACAGGGTAGCTATCTCTAACTCACACGGTGTAGCTATCTCTTACTCACACGGGGTAGCTATCTCTAACTCACACGGTGTAGCTATCTCTATCTCACACGGGGTAGCTATCTCTAACTCACACGGGGTAGCTATCTATAACTCACACGTGGTAGCTGTCTGTAACTCACATGGGGTAGCTATCTCTAACTCACACAGGGTGGCTATCTCTAACTCACACGGTGTAGCTATCTCGAACTCACATGGGGTAGCTGTCTCTAACTCACACAGGGTAGCTATCTCTAACTCACACGGTGTAGCTATCTCGAACTCACACGGCATAGCTATCTCTAACTCACATGGGGTAGCTATCTCTAACTCACACAGTGTAGCTATCTGTAACTCACACGGTGTAGCTATCTCTAACTCACGCGTGGTAGCTGTCTCTAACTCACACGGGGTAGCTATCTCTAACTCACACTGGGTAGCTATTTCTAACTCACACGGGGTAGCTATCTCTAACTCACACGTGGTAGCTATCTCTAACTCACACAGGGTAGCTATCTCTAACTCACACGGGGTAGCTATCTCTAACTCACATGGGGTAGCTATCTCTTACTCACACGGGGTAGCTATCTCTAACTCACACGGTGTAGCTATCTCTAACTCACATGGTGTAGCTATCTCTAACTCACACGGGGTAGCTATCTCTAACTCACATGGGGTAGCTATCTCTTACTCACACGGGGTAGCTATCTCTAACTCACACAGTGTAGCTATCTCTTACTCACACGGGGTAGCTATCTCTAACTCACACGGTGTAGCTATCTCTAACTCACACGGTGTAGCTATCTCTATCTCACACGGGGTAGCTGTCTCTAACTCACACGGGGTAGCTATCTCTAACTCACACGGGGTAGCTATCTCTAACTCACACGGGGTAGCTGTCTCTAACTCACACGGGGTAGCTATCTCTAACTAACACAGGGTAGCTATCTCTATCTCACACGGGGTAGCTATCTCTAACTCACATGGTGTAACTATCTCTAACTCACACAGGGTAGCTATCTCTAACTCACACGGTGTAGCTATCTCTTACTCACACGGGGTAGCTATCTCTAACTCACACGGTGTAGCTATCTCTATCTCACACGGGGTAGCTATCTCTAACTCACACGGGGTAGCTATCTATAACTCACACGTGGTAGCTGTCTGTAACTCACATGGGGTAGCTATCTCTAACTCACACAGGGTGGCTATCTCTAACTCACACGGTGTAGCTATCTCGAACTCACATGGGGTAGCTGTCTCTAACTCACACAGGGTAGCTATCTCTAACTCACACGGTGTAGCTATCTCGAACTCACACGGCATAGCTATCTCTAACTCACATGGGGTAGCTATCTCTAACTCACACAGTGTAGCTATCTGTAACTCACACGGTGTAGCTATCTCTAACTCACGCGTGGTAGCTGTCTCTAACTCACACGGGGTAGCTATCTCTAACTCACACTGGGTAGCTATTTCTAACTCACACGGGGTAGCTATCTCTAACTCACACGTGGTAGCTATCTCTAACTCACACAGGGTAGCTATCTCTAACTCACACAGGGTAGCTATCTCTAACTCACACAGGGTAGCTATCTCTAACTCACACAGTGTAGCTATCTGTAACTCACACGGTGTAGCTATCTCTAACTCACATGGGGTAGCTATCTCTAACTCACACAGTGTAGCTATCTGTAACTCACACGGTGTAGCTATCTCTAACTCACACGGGGTAGCTATCTCTAACTCACACTGGGTAGCTATCTCTAACTCACACGGTGTAGCTGTCTCTAACTCACACGGGGTAGCTATCTCTATCTCACACAGGGTAGCTATCTCTAACTCACACGGGGTAGCTATCTCTAACTCACACGGGGTAGCTGTCTCTAACTCACACGGGGTAGCTATCTCTAACTCACACGTGGTAGCTATCTCTAACTCACATGGGGTAGCTATCTCTAACTCACACGGGGTGGCTATCTCTAACTCACACAGGGTAGCTATCTCTAACTCACATGGTGTAGCTATCTCTAACTCACACGGGGTAGCTGTCTCTATCTCACACGGTGTAGCTATCTCTAACTCACACGGCGTAGCTATCTCTAACTCACATGGGGTAGCTATCTCTAACTCACACAGTGTAGCTATCTCTAACTCACGCGTGGTAGCTGTCTCTAACTCACACGGGGTAGCTATCTCTAACTCACGCGTGGTAGCTATCTCTAACTCACATGGGGTAGCTATCGCTAACTCACACGGGGTGGCTGTCTCTAACTCACACGGGGTAGCTATCTCTAACTCACATGGTGTAGCTGTCTCTAACTCACATGGGGTAGCTATCTCTAACTCACACGGGGTAGCTATCTCTAACTCACACGGGGTAGCTGTCTCTAACTCACACGGGGTAGCTATCTCTAACTAACACGGGGTAGCTGTCTCTAACTCACATGGGGTAGCTATCTCTATCTCACACGGTGTAGCTATCTCTAACTCACACGGGGTAGCTATCTCTAACTCACACGGGGTAGCTATCTCTAACTCACATGGGGTAGCTGTCTCTAACTCACACGGTGTAGCTATCTCTAACTCACACGGGGTAGCTATCTCTAACTCACACGGGGTAGCTGTCTCTAACTCACACGGGGTAGCTATCTCTAACTCACACGGGGTAGCTATCTCTAACTCACACGGGGTAGCTATCTCTAACTCACACGGGGTAGCTGTCTCTAACTCACACGGGGTAGCTATCTCTAACTCACACGGGGTAGCTATCTCTAACTCACACGGGGTAGCTATCTCTAACTCACACGGTGTAGCTATCTCTAACTCACATGGTGTTGGCTATCTCTAACTCACACGTGGTAGCTATCTCTAACTCACACGGGGTAGCTATCTCTAACTCACATGGTGTAGCTATCTCTAACTCACATGGGGTAGCTATCTCTAACTCACACGGGGTAGCTGTCTCTAACTCACACGGTGTAGCTATCTCTAACTCACACGGGGTAGCTATCTCTAACTCACATGGTGTAGCTATCTCTAACTCACACGTGGTAGCTATCTCTAACTCACATGGGGTAGCTATCTCTAACTCACATGGGTAGCTATCTCTAACTCACACGGGGTAGCTGTCTCTAACTCACACGGGGTAGCTATCTCTAACTCACACGGGGTAGCTATCTCTAACTCACACGGGTAGCTATCTCTAACTCACACGGGGTAGCTATCTCTAACTCACACGGGGTAGCTGTCTCTAACTCACACGGGGTAGCTATCTCTAACTCACACGGGGTAGCTATCTCTAACTCACACGGGGTAGCTGTCTCTAACTCACACGGGGTAGCTATCTCTAACTCACACGGGGTAGCTGTCTCTAACTCACACGGGGTAGCTATCTCTAACTCACACGGGGTAGCTGTCTCTAACTCACACGGGGTAGCTATCTCTAACTCACACGGGGTAGCTGTCTCTAACTCACACGGTGTAGCTATCTCTAATTCACATGGGGTAGCTGTCTCTAACTCACACAGTGTAGCTATCTCTAACTCACATGGGGTAGCTGTATCTAACTAACACGGGGTAGCTGTCTCTAACTCACATGGGGTAGCTATCTGTAACTTACACGGTGTAGCTATCTCTAACTCACACGGGGTAGCTGTCTCTAACTCACACGGGGTAGCTATCTCTAACTCACATGGGGTAGCTATCTCTAACTCACATGGTGTAGCTATCTCTAACTCACACAGGGTAGCTATCTCTAACTCACACAGGTTAGCTATCTCTATCTCACACGGGGTGGCTATCTCTAACTCACACGGGGTAGCTATCTCTAACTCACACGGGGTAGCTGTCTCTAACTCACACGGGGTAGCTGTCTCTAACTCACACGGGGTAGCTGTCTCTAACTCACATGGTGTAGCTATCTCTAACTCACATGGGGTAGCTATCTCTAACTCACACGGGGTAGCTATCTCTAACTCACACAGGGTAGCTATCTCTAACTCACACAGGGTAGCTATCTCTAACTCACACGGTGTAGCTATCTCTAACTCACACAGGGTAGCTATCTCTAACTCACACGGTGTAGCTGTCTCTAACTCACACGGGGTAGCTATCTCTAACTCACATGGGGTAGCTATCTCTATCTCACACGGGGTAGCTATCTCTAACTCACACGGGGTAGCTATCTCTAACTCACACGGGGTAGCTATCTCTAACTCACACGGGGTAGCTATCTCTAACTCACACAGGGTAGCTGTCTCTAACTCACACGGGGTAGCTATCTCTAACTCACACAGGGTAGCTGTCTCTAACTCACACGGGGTAGCTATCTCTAACTCACACGGTGTAGCTATCTCTAACTCACACGGGGTAGCTATCTCTATCTCACACGGGGTAGCTGTCTCTAACTCACACGGGGTAGCTATCTCTAACTCACACAGGGTAGCTATCTCTAACTCACACGGGGTAGCTGTCTCTAACTCACACGGGGTAGCTATCTCTAACTCACTTGGGGTGGCTGTCTCTAACTCACACTGGGTAGCTATCTCTAACTCACACAGGGTAGCTATCTCTAACTCACACTGGGTAGCTATCTCTATCTCACACGGGGTAGCTATCTCTAACTCACATGGGGTAGCTATCTCTAACTCACACGGGGTAGCTATCTCTAACTCACACGGTGTAGCTATCTCTAACTCACACAGGGTAGCTATCTCTAACTCACACGTGGTAGCTATCTCTAACTCACACGTGGTAGCTATCTCTAACTCACACGGTGTAGCTATCTCTAACTCACACGGTGTAGCTATCTCTAACTCACACAGGGTAGCTATCTCTAACTCACACGGGGTAGCTATCTCTAACTCACACGGGGTAGCTATCTCTAACTCACACGGGGTAGCTGTCTCTAACTCACACGGTGTAGCTATCTCTAACTCACCCAGGGTAGCTATCTCTAACTCACCCAGGGTAGCTATCTCTAACTCACATGGTGTAGCTATCTCTATCTCACACCTGGTAGCTATCTCTAACTCACATGGTGTAGCTATCTCTAACTCACACGGGGTGGCTATCTCTAACTCACACGGGGTAGCTATCTCTATCTCACACAGGGTAGCTATCTCTAACTCACACGGGGTAGCTATCTCTAACTCACACGGTGTAGCTATCTCTAACTCACACAGGGTAGCTGTCTCTATCTCACATGGTGTAGTTATCTCTAACTCACATGGGGTAGCTATCTCTAACTCACATGGGGTAGCTATCTCTAACTCACACGGGGTAGCTATCTATAACTCACAGGGGTAGCTATCTCTAACTCACACGGGGTAGCTATCTATATCTCACACGGTGTAGCTATCTCTAACTCACACAGGGTAGCTATCTCTAACTCACATGGTGTAGCTATCTCTAACTCACACAGGGTAGCTATCTCTAACTCACATGGGATAGCTATCTCTAACTCACATGGTGTAGCTATCTCTAACTTACACGGTGTAGCTATCTCTAACTCACACGGGGTAGCTATCTCTAACTCACACGGGGTAGCTATCTCTAACTCACACAGGGTAGCTATCTCTAACTCACACGGGGTAGCTATCTCTAACTCACACGGGGTAGCTATCTCTAACTCACACAGTGTAGCTATCTCTAACTCACACAGGGTAGCTATCTCTAACTCACACGGTGTAGCTGTCTCTAACTCACATGGGGTAGCTATCTCTAACTCACATGGTGTAGCTATCTCTAACTCACACGGTGTAGCTATCTCTAACTCACACAGGGTAGCTGTCTCTATCTCACATGGTGTAGTTATCTCTAACTCACATGGGGTAGCTATCTCTAACTCACATGGGGTAGCTATCTCTAACTCACACGGGGTAGCTATCTATAACTCACAGGGGTAGCTATCTCTAACTCACACGGGGTAGCTATCTATATCTCACACGGTGTAGCTATCTCTATCTCACACAGGGTAGCTATCTCTAACTCACATGGTGTAGCTATCTCTAACTCACACAGGGTAGCTATCTCTAACTCACATGGGATAGCTATCTCTAACTCACTTGGTGTAGCTATCTCTAACTTACACGGTGTAGCTATCTCTAACTCACACGGGGTAGCTATCTCTAACTCACACGGGGTAGCTATCTCTAACTCACACAGGGTAGCTATCTCTAACTCACACGGGGTAGCTATCTCTAACTCACACAGGGTAGCTATCTCTAACTCACACGGTGTAGCTGTCTCTAACTCACATGGGGTAGCTATCTCTAACTCACATGGGGTAGCTATCTCTAACTCACACAGTGTAGCTATCTCTAACTCACAAGGGGTAGCTATCTCTAACTCACATGGGGTAGCTATCTCTAACTCACATGGTGTAGCTATCTCTAACTCACACAGGGTAGCTATCTCTAACTCACATGGGATAGCTATCTCTAACTCACATGGTGTAGCTATCTCTAACTTACACGGTGTAGCTATCTCTAACTCACACGGGGTAGCTATCTCTAACTCACACGGGGTAGCTATCTCTAACTCACACAGGGTAGCTATCTCTAACTCACACGGGGTAGCTATCTCTAACTCACACGGGGTAGCTATCTCTAACTCACACAGTGTAGCTATCTCTAACTCACACAGGGTAGCTATCTCTAACTCACACGGTGTAGCTGTCTCTAACTCACATGGGGTAGCTATCTCTAACTCACATGGGGTAGCTATCTCTAACTCACACGGGGTGGCTATCTCTAACTCACATGGTGTAGCTATCTCTAACTCACACGGTGTAGCTATCTCTATCTCACATGGGGTAGCTGTCTCTAACTCACACGGCTTCTGGCTCGGGGGTCCGGCTTCTATCTCCCAGTCCCGGGGCTCCTCCGTCCCTAGCCACACCTCCCCGTCTCGAGCCTTTGGGAAGGACCTGGTCCTGGTCCCGTGGATCCCCCAGCCCCCTCTTTGGGGGGCTCCCGGGCTGGTACCTCCGGTTCACCAGGCCCCTCCGGATTCATCCGGAGTGCCATGGGCCCCCCCCCGTCACCCCTGGGCCCCCCCCCCACCCCCCCCAGGCGTGTCGCCCCCTAGCCCTCGGGGGCCGACGCTGCACATGGAGGGGCAATGCCCTACGGCTGCCGTGCTGTGGGTGGTGTGAGCAACACGTCTCGTGCTTGACATCGCCCCCCTCGCTCCCCGTGTCTCCTCCCCCTCTGTCTCCTCCCACTCCGTGTCCCCTCCTCCTTCGTGACTCCTCCTCCTTCGTGACTCCTCCCCCTCTGTGTCTCCTCCCCCTCCCCGTGTCTCCTCCCCCTCCCCGTGTCTCCTCCCCCTCTGTGTCTCCTCCCACTCCGTGACCCCTCCCCCTTCGTGACTCCTCCCCCTTCGTGTGTCTCCTCCCCCTTCGTGACTCCTCCCCCTCTGTGTCCCCTCCCCCTCCGTGTCTCCTCCCCCTCCCCTTGTCTCCTCCCCCTCCCCGTGTCTCCTCCCCCTTCGTGACTCCTCCCCCTCCCCGTGTCTCCTCCCCCTTCGTAACTCCTCCACCTCTGTGTCTCCTCCCCCTTCGTGTCTCCTCCCCCTCCCCTTGTCTCCTCCCCCCCCGTGTCTCCTCCCCCTCCCGTGTCTCCTCCCCCTTCGTGTCTCCTCCCCCTCCCCTTGTCTCCTCCCCCTTCGTAACTCCTCCCCCTCTGTGTCTCCTCCCCCTTCGTGTCTCCTCCCCCTCCGTGTGTCTCCTCCCCCTCCCCGTGTCTCCTCCTCCTCCGTGTCTCCTCCCCCCCCTCCCCCGTGTCTCCTCCCCTCCCCGTGTCTCTCTCTCTCCCCGTGTCTCTCTCTGCGTGTGTTGTAGGTTCGGGGAGAAGGGCGAGGCGATCCGGATCGAGAAGGTGATCTTCACGGGCAAGGAGGGGCGCAGCTCACAGGGATGCCCCATCGCCAAGTGGGTGAGTTCCAGATCTGTGCTGGTGGTGGTGATGGTGGTGATGGTGGTGATGGTGGTGATGGTGATGGTGGTGGTGGTGGTGATGGTGGTGGTGGTGATGGTGGTGGTGGTGGTGATGGTGAAACTGTGGTGGTGGTGGTGGTGATGGTGATGGTGGTGGTGATGGTGGTGGTGGTGGTGGTGATGGTGGTGGTGATGGTGGTGGTGATGGTGGTGGTGATGGTGATGGTGGTGGTGGTGGTGGTGATGGTGGTGGTGATGGTGGTGGTGAAGCTGTGGTGGTGATGGTGGTGGTGAAACTGTGGTGGTGATGGTGGTGGTGGTGGTGATGGTGGTGGTGGTGGTGATGGTGGTGATGATGGTGGTGATGGTGGTGGTGGTGGTGATGAAACTGTGGTGGTGATGGTGGTGGTGGTGGTGGTGATGAAACTGTGGTGGTGATGGTGGTGGTGAAGCTGTGGTGATGGTGGTAGTGATGGTGGTGGTGATGGTGGTGGTGATGGTGAAGCTGTGGTGGTGATGGTGAAGCTGCGGTGGTGGTGGTGGTGATGGTGATGGTGGTGGTGATGATGGTGGTGGTGATGGTGGTGGTGATGGTGAAGCTGTGGTGGTGATGGTGGTGGTGGTGGTGGTGATGGTGATGGTGGTGGTGTGGTGGTGGTGGTGATGGTGGTGGTGATGGTGGTGGTGATGGTGGTGGTGATGGTGATGGTGAAGCTGTGGTGATGGTGGTGGTGATGGTGGTGGTGATGGTGAAGCTGTGGTGGTGATGGTGATGGTGAAGCTGTGGTGGTGAAACTGTGATGGTGGTGAAACTTTGCTGGTGGTGATGGTGAAACTGTGGTGGTGGTGATGGTGGTGAAACTGTGATGGTGGTGATGGTGAAACTGTGGTGGTGGTGATGGTGGTGAAACTGTGATGGTGGTGATGGTGAAACTGTGGTGGTAGTGATGGTGAAACTGTGATGGTGAAACTGTGGTGGTGATGGTGAAGCTGTGATGGTGGTGGTGGTGGTGGAACTGTGGTAGTGGTGATGGTGAAACTGTGGTGGTGGTGGTGGTGGTGAATCTGTGATGGTGGTGATGGTGAAACTGTGGTGGTGGTGGTGATAGTGGTCGTGATGATGATGATGATAGTGGTCGTGATGATGATGATGATGATAGTGGTCGTGATGACGATGATGATAGTGGTCGTGATGATGATGATAGTGGTCGTGATGGTGATGATGATAGTGGTCGTGATGATGATGATGATGATAGTGGTCGTGATGATGATGATGATAGTGGTCGTGATGATGATGATGATAGTGGTCGTGATGATGATGATGATAGTGGTCGTGATGACGATGATGATAGTGGTCATGATGATGATGATAGTGGTCGTGATGATGGTGATGATGATAGTGGTCGTGATGATGATGATGATAGTGGTCGTGATGAAACTGTGGTGATGATAGTAGTTGGTGGGAATGATGAAACGGTGACGGTGATGGTGATAGTGGTGATGATAGTTGTTTTGGTGGTGGTGGTGATACTGTGCTAGCTTGCTGAATTATTTTTAGTTGTTGGCACAGGTGGTGCATCAGTTAACCCATGACACCCGCTCGGTCTGTCCCGTGACCTCCTGCCAGCGGGCGTTCGACACTTGACGTGGCCTTAATGTGCACGTAGCCTGGCACAGGCACCGTTGTGACATCACTGTCACGTAGTTGGCGAATGGCGGTTGTTGTTGTTGTTGTTGTTGGTGGTGGTGGTGGTACTCGTGTGTGTGTTGAACTTCTTTCGCACCATTACGTAGCCAACCATGCTAATCGGGGGTTGTGTACGGTGTAGTGTGTAGCAGTGTAGTGTATAACAGTGTGGATGTACGTGCGTTGTTGAGCCTCTTTCATACCGCACGTAGCCAACTGCGCCAATTGGAGGTGTGGGCGGGAAGGTGGTGATGGTGGCGATGATGTAGAATCGTCTCAATCCAGGCTTAAGAGACTCAAGAGTTGGACCGCTGATGAGACGCTGAATGTCGAAACCCGGTCTCTCTTCATGTCTCTCTCTCTGCCCCCATCTCTCTGTCTCCCCGTGTCCCTCTCTACCCCCAATCTCTCCCCCATCTCTCGACCCCATCTCCCCCATCCATCTCTCTCCCTCTCCCCCATCTCTCTCCCCCAATCTCTCCCCCATCTCTCCCCCATCTCCCCCCCATCTCCCCCCTATCTCTCTACCCCATCTCCCCCATCCATGTCTCTCCCTCTCCCCCGTCTCTCTCTCTCCCTCTCCCCCATCTCTCTCTCTCCCCATCTCCCCCATCCATCTCTCCCTATCTCCCCCATCCATCTCTCTCCCTCTCCCCATCTCTCTCTCTCCCCATCTCCCCCATCCATCTCTCTCCCTCTCCCCCATCTCTCTCTCTCCCCATCTCCCCCATCCATCTCTCTCTCTCCCCATCTCCCCCATCCATCTCTCTCCCTCTCCCCCATCCATCTCTCTCCCCATCTCCCCCATCCATCTCTCTCCCTCTCCCCCGTCTCTCTCTCTCTCCATCTCCCCCATCCATCTCTCTCCCCATCTCCCCCATCCCTCTCTCTCCCTCTCCCCCATCTCTCTCTCTCCCCATCTCCCCCATCCATCTCTCTCTCTCCCCATCTCCCCCATCCATCTCTCTCCCTCTCCCCCGTCTCTCTCTCCCCATCTCCCCCATCCATCTCTCTCCCCATCTCCCCCATCCATCTCTCTCCCCATCTCCCCCATCCATCTCTCTCCCTCTCCCCCATCTCTCTCTCTCCCCATCTCCCCCATCCATCTCTCTCTCACCCCATCTCCCCCATCCATCTCTCTCCCTCTCCCCCGTCTCTCTCTCCCCATCTCCCCCATCCATCTCTCTCCCCATCTCCCCCATCCATCTCTCTCCCTCTCCCCCATCTCTCTCTCTCCCCATCTCCCCCATCCATCTCTCTCTCTCCCCATCTCCCCCATCCATCTCTCTCCCTCTCCCCCATCCATCTCTCTCCCCATCTCCCCCATCCATCTCTCTCCCTCTCCCCCGTCTCTCTCTCTCTCCATCTCCCCCATCCATCTCTCTCCCCATCTCCCCCATCCATCTCTCTCCCTCTCCCCCCTCTCTCTCTCTCCCCATCTCCCCCATCCATCTCTCTCTCTCCCCATCTCCCCCATCCATCTCTCTCCCTCTCCCCCGTCTCTCTCTCTCCATCTCCCCCATCCATCTCTCTCCCCATCTCCCCCATCCATCTCTCTCCCCATCTCCCCCATCCATCTCTCTCCCTCTCCCCATCTCTCTCTCTCCCCATCTCCCCCATCCATCTCTCTCTCTCCCCATCTCCCCCATCCATCTCTCTCCCTCTCCCCCGTCTCTCTCTCCCCATCTCCCCCATCCATCTCTCTCCCCATCTCCCCCATCCATCTCTCTCCCTCTCCCCCATCTCTCTCTCTCCCCATCTCCCCCATCCATCTCTCTCTCTCCCCATCTCCCCCATCCATCTCTCTCCCTCTCCCCCATCCATCTCTCTCCCCATCTCCCCCATCCATCTCTCTCCCCATCACCCCCATCCATCTCTCTCCCTCTCCCCCGTCTCTCTCTCTCTCCATCTCCCCCATCCATCTCTCTCCCCATCTCCCCCATCCATCTCTCTCCCTCTCCCCCATGTCTCTCTCTCCCTCTCCCCCATCCATCTCTCTCTCTCTCCATCTCCCCCATCCATCTCTCTCCCCATCTCCCCCATCCATCTCTCTCCCTCTCCCCCATCTCTCTCTCTCCCCATCTCCCCCATCCATCTCTCTCCCTCTCCCCCGTCTCTCTCTCTCTCCCTCTCCCCCATCCATCTCTCTCCACCCCCCCCCCCCCCATCTCTCTCTCTCCCCATCTCCCCCATCCATCTCTCTCCCTCTCCCCCGTCTCTCTCTCTCCATCTCCCCCATCCATCTCTCTCCCCATCTCCCCCATCCATCTCTCTCTCTCTCCATCTCCCCCATCCATCTCTCTCCACCTCCCCATCTCTCTCTCTATCTCTCTCTCTCCCCATCTCCCCCATCCATCTCTCTCCCTCTCCCCCATCTCTCTCTCTCCCCATCTCCCCCATCCATCTCTCTCTCTCCCCATCTCCCCCATCCATCTCTCTCCCTCTCCCCCGTCTCTCTCTCTCTCCATCTCCCCCATCCATCTCTCTCCCCATCTCCCCCATCCATCTCTCTCCCTCTCCCCCGTCTCTCTCTCTCTCCATCTCCCCCATCCATCTCTCTCCCCATCTCCCCCATCCATCTCTCTCCCTCTCCCCCATCTCTCTCTCTCCCCATCTCCCCCATCCATCTCTCTCTCTCCCCATCTCCCCCATCCATCTCTCTCCCTCTCCCCCGTCTCTCTCTCTCCATCTCCCCCATCCATCTCTCTCCCCATCTCTCCCATCCATCTCTCTCCATCTCCCCCATCCATCTCTCTCCACCTCCCCATCTCTCTCTCTATCTCTCTCTCTCCCCATCTCCCCCATCCCTCTCTCTCCACCCCCCATCTCTCTCTCTCCCCATCTCCCCCATCCATCTCTCTCCCTCTCACCCATCACTCCCCCCATCTCTCTCCCCCAATCTCTCCCCCATCTCTCTCCCCCATCTCCCCCCCATCTCCCCCATATCTTTCTACCCCATCTCCTCCATCCATCTCTCTCCACCCCCCCATCTCTCTCTCTCTCTCCATCTCTCCCCTCCCTCTCTCTCCCTCTCCCCATCTCTCTCTCTCTCGCCATCTCCCCCATCCATCTCTCTCCCTCTCCCCATCTCTCTCTCTCTCGCCATCTCCCCCATCCATCTCTCTCCCTCTCCCCCGTCTCTCTCTCTCTCCATCTCCCCCATCCATCTCTCTCCCCATCTCCCCCATCCATCTCTCTCCCTCTCCCCCATGTCTCTCTCTCCCTCTCCCCCATCCATCTCTCTCTCTCTCCATCTCCCCCATCCATCTCTCTCCCCATCTCCCCCATCCATCTCTCTCCCTCTCCCCCATCTCTCTCTCTCCCCATCTCCCCCATCCATCTCTCTCCCTCTCCCCCATCTCTCTCTCTCTCCCTCTCCCCCATCCATCTCTCTCCACCCCCCCCCCCCCATCTCTCTCTCTCCCCATCTCCCCCATCCATCTCTCTCCCTCTCCCCCGTCTCTCTCTCTCCATCTCCCCCATCCATCTCTCTCCCCATCTCCCCCATCCATCTCTCTCTCTCTCCATCTCCCCCATCCATCTCTCTCCACCTCCCCATCTCTCTCTCTATCTCTCTCTCTCCCCATCTCCCCCATCCATCTCTCTCCCTCTCCCCCATCTCTCTCTCTCCCCATCTCCCCCATCCCTCTCTCTCTCTCCCCATCTCCCCCATCCATCTCTCTCCCTCTCCCCCGTCTCTCTCTCTCTCCATCTCCCCCATCCATCTCTCTCCCCATCTCCCCCATCCATCTCTCTCCCTCTCCCCCGTCTCTCTCTCTCTCCATCTCCCCCATCCATCTCTCTCCCCATCTCCCCCATCCATCTCTCTCCCTCTCCCCCATCTCTCTCTCTCCCCATCTCCCCCATCCATCTCTCTCTCTCCCCATCTCCCCCATCCATCTCTCTCCCTCTCCCCCGTCTCTCTCTCTCCATCTCCCCCATCCATCTCTCTCCCCATCTCTCCCATCCATCTCTCTCCATCTCCCCCATCCATCTCTCTCCACCTCCCCATCTCTCTCTCTATCTCTCTCTCTCCCCATCTCCCCCATCCATCTCTCTCCACCCCCCATCTCTCTCTCTCCCCATCTCCCCCATCCATCTCTCTCCCTCTCACCCATCACTCCCCCCATCTCTCTCCCCCAATCTCTCCCCCATCTCTCTCCCCCATCTCCCCCCCATCTCCCCCATATCTTTCTACCCCATCTCCTCCATCCATCTCTCTCCACCCCCCCATCTCTCTCTCTCTCTCCATCTCTCCCATCCATCTCTCTCCCTCTCCCCATCTCTCTCTCTCTCGCCATCTCCCCCATCCATCTCTCTCCCTCTCCCCATCTCTCTCTCTCTCGCCATCTCCCCCCTCCATCTCTCTCCCTCTCCCCCGTCTCTCTCTCTCTCCATCTCCCCCATCCATCTCTCTCCCCATTTCCCCCATCCATCTCTCTCTCTCCATCTCCCCCATCCATCTCTCTCCACCTCCCCATCTCTCTCTCTCTCTCCCCATCTCCCCCATCCATCTCTCTCCCTCTCCCCCATCTCTCTCTCTTCCCATCTCCCCCATCCATCTCTCTCTCTCCCCATCTCCCCCATCCATCTCTCTCCCTCTCCCCCGTCTCTCTCTCTCCATCTCCCCCATCCATCTCTCTCCCCATCTCCCCCATCCATCTCTCTCTCTCTCCATCTCCCCCATCCATCTCTCTCTCTCTCCCCATCTCTCTCTCTCTCCCCATCTCCCCCATCCATCTCTCTCTCTCTCCATCTCCCCCATCCATCTCTCTCCACCTCCCCATCTCTCTCTCTCTCTCTCTCCCCATCTCCCCCATCCATCTCTCTCCCCATCTCCCCCATCCATCTCTCTCCACCCCCCCATCTCCCCCATCTCCCCCACCCCTCCCCATCCCCATCTCCCATCTCCCCTCTCCCTCCCTCTCCCCCTCTGCCTCTCTCCGCCCCTCAGGTGCTGCGCCGTGGGGGTCTGCAGGAGAAGCTGCTGGTTGTGGTGCGGGAGCGTCGCGGCCACCGCTGCGCTCAGGCCGTGATGGTGGTGGTGATGGTGGCGTGGGAGGGCGTCCCCTCGGAGCTCGCCGACCTGCTGTACAGCGAGCTGGCGGAGACGCTCACGCGTCACGGAGCGCCCACCAGCCGCAGATGTGAACTCAACGACGAGTGAGTGGCAAGCTCGATTTGGCGCTTTTTGCCGCAGATGTGAAGTCAACGGCGAGTGAGTGGCAAACTCGATTTGGCGCTTTTTGCCGCAGATGTGAACTCAACGGCGAGTGAGTGGCAAACTCGATTTGGCGCTTTTGCCGCAGATGTGAAGTCAACGGCGAGTGAGTGGCAAACTCGATTTGGCGCTTTTGCCGCGGATGTGAAGTCAACGGCGAGTGAGTGGCAAACTCGATTTGGCGCTTTTGCCGCGGATGTGAACTCAACGGCGAGTGAGTGGCAAGCTCGATTTGGCGCTTTTTGCCGCAGATGTGAAGTCAGCGACGAGTGAGTGGCAAACTCGATTTGGCGCTTTTGCCGCAGATGTGAACTCAACGGCGAGTGAGTGGCAAGCTCGATTTGGCGCTTTTGCCGCAGATGTGAACTCAACGGCGAGTGAGTGGCACACCGATTTGGCGCTTTTGCCGCAGATGTGAAGTCAACGGCGAGTGAGTGGCAAACTCGATTTGGCGCTTTTGCCGCAGATGTGAACTCAACGGCGAGTGAGTGGCAAGCTCGATTTGGCGCTTTTGCCGCAGATGTGAACTCAACGACGAGTGAGTGGCAAGCTCGATTTGGCGCTTTTGCCGCAGATGTGAACTCAACGACGAGTGAGTGGCAAACTCGATTTGGCGCTTTTGCCGCAGATGTGAACTCAGCGACGAGTGAGTGGCAAACTCGATTTGGCGCTTGCGTAGCTGCAGGAATTAATCTTTATGTTTTCGGCAAAGTCGCGTAGAAATAAGAAAAGATGAAATGAATGGCGTACGGCTGTTTCGATCGCAGAACGAGCAGTCGTCATCAGGTAGGGGAAACACACAACCACAGAGATATATATATATACACAGACCTTAAGTAGAGGGAATTGACACAGATATATACCAGGGGATACAGAGAGACGGAGCGTCACACTAAATCAAAACACGGTTTAGCAAAATCTGAAAACTATGTAAAGCAACACAGACGGTCGGTCAAAACACAATGGACGCATGGTTCTGGTTGAATACGCTGTTTCAAAGTTTGTTAAATTGTAAGTTGAGTGTGAAACTTGAGATAGTGATGGAATACTTACCGTAGAGAGACCTATCGGGGGAGACACGCACACAGTTGAGAGGTAATACGCTGTTTCAAAGATTGTCAAGTTGTAAGTTGAGTGTGAAACTTAAGATATTGATGGAATACTTACTGTAGAGAGACATCATGGTGGGAGACACGCACAAAGTTGAGAGGTAATACGCTATTTCAAAGATTGTTAAATTGTAAGTTGAGTGTGAAATTTGAGATAGTGATGGAATACTTACCGTAGAGAGACCTATGGGGTGAGACACGCACACAGTTGAGAGGTAATACGCTGTTTCAAAGATTGTCAAGTTGTAAGTTGAGTGTGAAACTTAAGATAGTGATGGAATACTTACCGTAGAGAGACCTATGGGGGGAGACACGCACACAGTTAAGAGGCGAAGCAGCTCCGTACCGAGGCCTTAAATAGCCAGAGATGGAGGGGGGCCGGGGTCTCGGAGACAATGGGACACAGATTAGCGTGGACGCAAGTTGTCAGGCATGCAGAGAGAGGGCACCTTAGCAGCAGCGCACACTCAGAGGCACCCAGGCACACAGAGACGGCACAGAGACATGAACACAATTCAAGACACAAAGGCGGATACACCAGCAGAGAGAACACCGAGGCGCGGATTTTATACCGCCCCGAAGAGGTGCTTCAAACTCGTGCTTTCGTAACTGCAGGAATTAATCTTTGGGTTTTTTTTTTCCTTCGGCAAAGTCGCTTAGAAATAAGAAAAAGATTAAATTCCGTAATAGCGTACGGCTGTTTCGATCGCAGCACGAGCAATCGTCAACAGGTAGAGGAAACACACAACCGCAGATATATATTATGTATATACAGACCTTAAGCAGAGGGAATTGACACAGATATATACCAGGGGATACAGAGAGACGGAGCGTTACACTAAATCAAAACGGGGTTTAGCAAAATCTGGAAACTATGTAAAGCAACACAGACGGTCGGTCAAAACACAATGGACGCATGGTTCTGGTTGAATACGCTGTTTCAAAGATTGTTAAATTGTAAGTTGAGTGTGACATTTAAGATAGTGATTGAATACATACCGTAGAGAGACATATGGGGGGAGACACGCACACAGTTAAGAGGTAATACGCTATTTCAAAGTTTGTTAAGTTGTAAGTTGAGTCTGAAACTTAAGATAGTGATGGAATACTTACCGTAGAGAGACATCATGGGGGGAGACACGCACACAGTTGAGAGGTAATACGCTATTTCAAAGATTGTTAAATTGTAAGTTGAGTGTGAAATTTGAGATAGTGATGGAATACTTACCGTAGAGAGACATCATGGGGGGAGACACGCACACAGTTAAGAGGTAATACGCTATTTCAAAGTTTGTTAAGTTGTAAGTTGAGTGTGACATTTAAGATAGTGATTGAATACTTACCGTAGAGAGACCTATGGGGGGAGACACGCACACAGTTGAGAGGTAATACGCTATTTCAAAGATTGTTAAATTGTAAGTTGAGTGTGAAACTTGAGATAGTGATGGAATACTTACCGTAGAGAGACCTATGGGGTGAGACACGCACACAGTTAAGAGGTAATACGCTGTTTCAAAGTTTGTTAAATTGTAAGTTGAGTGTGAAACTTAAGATAGTGATGGAATACTTACCGTAGAGAGACCTATGGAGGGGGTGGGGGGGGAGACACGCACACAGTTAAGAGGCGAAGCAGCTCCGTACCGAGGCCTTAAATAGCCAGAGATGGAGGGGGGCCGGGGTCTCGGAGACAATGGGACACAGATTAGCGTGGACGCAAGTTGTCAGGCACGCAGAGAGAGGGCACCTTAGCAGCAGCGCACACTCAGAGGCACCCAGGCACACAGAGACGGCACAGAGACATGAACACAATTCAAGACACAAAGGCGGATACACCAGCAGAGAGAACACCGAGGCGCGGATTTTATACCGCCCCGAAGAGGTGCTTCAAACTCGTGCTTTCGTAACTGCAGGAATTAATCTTTGGGTTTTTTTTTCCTTCGGCAAAGTCGCTTAGAAATAAGAAAAAGATGAAATTCCGTAATAGCGTACGGCTGTTTCGATCGCAGCACGAGCAATCGTCAACAGGTAGAGGAAACACACAACCGCAGATATATATTATATATATACAGACCTTAAGCAGAGGGAATTGACACAGATATATACCAGGGGATACACAGAGACGGAGCGTTACACTAAATCAAAACGGGGTTTAGCAAAATCTGGAAACTATGTAAAGCAACACAGACGGTCGGTCAAAACACAATGGACGCATGGTTCTGGTTGAATACGCTATTTCAAAGATTGTCAAGTTGTAAGTTGAGTGTGAAACTTGAGATAGTGATGGAATACTTACCGTAGAGAGACCTATGGGGGGAGACACGCACACAGTTAAGAGGTATCGCAGCACAAGCAATCATCATCAGGTAGAGGAAACACCTAACCACAGATATATATCATATATACAGACCTTAAGCAGAGGGAATTAAAAAAGTATTAAAGCTTTCGTGACTGCATAAAATTACTCATTGGTTTTTTCGGTAAAGTCACGTATGTAGAAATAGCAATACAATTATATTAAAACAGAGGGAATTAACACAGATATACCAGGGGATACAGAGAGAGTGACAGGCGGAGAGAGCGAGATGGGGAGACACGGGGAGAGAGAGAGAGAGACTCATAGGGAGAGAGAGATGCACAGAGAGCAATAGAGACCCATGCGTGGGGGAGAGAAAGATTCACACAGGGAGACTTGGGGAAGAGAGAGAGAGAGATATACTCTAGGTCTCTCTCTCTCTTTCTTTCTCACACTCCCCGGGTATCTCTCTCACTCTCTCTCATTTCTCTGTCTCTCTCTCTCTCCCCGCTTTTTCCATCTCTTTACGGGGACAGACACATGGGGAGAGAGACTCACAAGGAGGTAGAGAGAGATATGTTGAGACAGAGACATGGGGAAAGATATGAGGAGAGAGATACAGGGACGGGCAGAGAGAGAGAGACGGAGAGAGAGATGGGGAGAGAGAGACACAGGGGAGAGAGACACACAGGGGACAGACACATGGGGAGAGAGACTCACAAGGAGGTAGAGAGAGATATGGTGAGACAGAGACATGGGGGAAGATATGAGGAGAGAGATACAGGGACGGGCAGAGAGAGAGAGAGACGGAGAGAGAGATGGGGAGAGAGAGACACAGGGGAGAGAGACACACAGGAAGAGAGAGAGAGGCACTGGGAGACACGGGGAGAGAGACTCACTCGGAGAGACACAGGGAGATTGAAACTCAAGGCCTTTTTCCTCTCAAGATCTCTCTCTCCCCACGTTCTCCATCTCTCTGTGTCCCTCTCTTATCGCTCCCCTTGTCTCACCGTGTGTCTAAGTGAGGGGGGGGAGAGGGTCTGGCTGAACTGGCAGAGATGGTACCCTCCCTACCGCCCCCAGAATCCCTCCATCACTTAGGCCCTAGATCAGGGGTGGGCAAATTTTTTGACTCGCTGGCCGCAATGGGTTATAAAATTTGACAAGAGGGGCCGGGCCAGGAACAGATGGACGGAGTGTTTGTGTGAACTAATATAAATGACGCGTTAAAAAATCATTACATGAAAGGATTTGGCCTTTATCAGGTAGCAAAGCATTTTATTTGCAAGGCGATTTAACGAATTGCACGAACGTGAACAATACAGAAAAAAACGTGTAACATAACTCCCGGGCAAAGTGCGCCATCTAATGGGGGAAATGGGGGCATTACAGGAGAAAGGTAAAATTTAATTTAATAATAATATTTTTATTTGGACAAGTTCAGCTGGCCGGATTAAAAATCCCAAGGGGCCGTACACGGCGCCCGGGGGCCGCACTTTGCCCCACGTCGGCCCAAGGGGTACCCCCAATGGCTGGCAAAGCCTCGCACGCCGAGTGGCATGATCGGCTACTTACGGCGCGACAGAAGATCAACGTTTGCGTGTGCTTAGACCGAAACCATGACAAGTCGAATGCATCCCGAAAACAACGTCCTAACCGGGGCAAACTCACTGACGGACCGGGAAGCTGTGGGGTGGACATCACTCCGGTGAGATGACTTACACAAATCCCTGGAAGAGACCATCATCATAAATTTTGATTTAAAGCTTTCGTGACTGCAGTAATTCATTATTTTATTAACACGTCAATAAAATATATATATAAAATATATATATTTTGTTGTTTCCCTTCAACGTGACTTTACCGAAAAAACTAAGAATAAGACCATCATCATCTTAGATTTGAAGCTTTCGTGACTGCAAGGATCCACATACTGTCTTTGGTTCTGTTCGGTAAAGGCACGTAGTAGGCAACAAAAATAAAACAACAAAAATTCTCACGACGTTTCGGCCGCAACACGAGCGGCCCTCGTCAGGTGAAGGGACCGGGCTGTCTCCAGCGCGGTCTTCGAGACAGCCCGGTCCCTTCACCTGTCGAAGGCCGCTCGTGTTGTGGCCGAAACGTCGTGAGAATTTTGTTGTTTTATTTTTTACCCACTACGTGACTTTACCGAATAGAACCAAAGAGCATCATCATCTTCCTCCTTCGCCAGAGAATCAGCCTCCTTGTCGAGTCAATCATCCCTGAAGGGCAAGCACGATTCCCACCTGGACGGAGCAGGAGCAGCTGCTGTTGTGTTCAAGTTTTGGCCTCTTTGCGATGCACATTGAGGCCAGACTCAAAAAAGAAAATCCAACACCGGCATATCCGTTGTGGACTTGTCATCGGCCCCTTGTCTCTCCCCACGTCTCTCTGTCTCCTCTCCCCACGTCTCTCTGTGTCTCCCCGTGTCTCTGTCAATTTCGCTGTCTTACCTTACCCTCCACTTTCAATGGAAATTTTCAACGTGATTCTAGCCAATGTGACGGTTCTGTCTCTCTCCCTCTCCCCGTGTCTCTCCCCCTCCCCGTGTCTCTGTGTGTGTGTCTCTCCCCCTCCCCGTGTCTCTGTGTGTGTGTTTCTCCCCGTGTGCCTGTGTCTGTGTGTGTGTGTTTCTCCCCATGTCCGCGTGTCTCTGTGTGTGTGTTTCTCCCCGTGTCTCTCCCCCTCCCCGTGTCTCTGTGTGTGTGTCTCTCCCCGTGTCTCTGTGTGTGTGTCTCTCCCCATGTCTCTGCGTGTGTGTCTCTCCCCATGTCTCTGCGTGTGTGTCTCTCCCCCTCCCCGTGTCTCTGTGTGTGTGTCTCTCCCCGTGTCTCTCCCCCTCCCCGTGTCTCTGTGTGTGTGTCTCTCCCCGTGTCCGCGTGTCTCTGCGTGTGTGTAGCCGCACGTGTGCATGCCAGGGCCGGAGGGAGGAGACGCGGGGAGCCTCCTTCTCATTTGGCTGCTCGTGGAGTATGTACTTCAATGGCTGCAAGTTCGCTCGCAGCCGCCAGGCCCGCAAGTTTCGCCTCCTGGGGGACAACGCGGACGCGGTGAGAGGCAGAGAGGGGCACAGGGGAGAGGGAGACATGGGGGGAGAGAGAGAGAGAGAGACACGGGGAGAGAGAGAGAGAGAGACAGTGAAAGAAAGACATGGGAGAGGGAGACATGGGGAGAGAGAGAGAGACACGGGGAGAGAGAGAGAGAGAGACAGTGAAAGAAAGACATGGGAGAGGGAGACATGGGGAGAGAGAGAGAGACACGGGGAGAGAGAGAGACAGTGAGAGAAAGACATGGGAGAGGGAGACATGGGGAGAGAGAGAGAGACACGGGGAGAGAGAGAGACAGTGAGAGAAAGACATGGGAGAGAGACATGGGGAGAGAGAGACATTGGAGAGAGAGTGAGAGAGACAGTGAGAGAGAGACATGGGGAGAGAGAGACATTGGAGAGAGATGAGAGAGACACGGGGAGAGAGAGATGAGAGAGACGCATTAAGAGAGAGACATGGGAGAGAGAGAGACGTAGTGAGAGAGACATGAGGAGAGAGAGAGAGACACAGTGAGAGAGACATGGGAGAGAGAGACACGGGAAGAGAGAGACACGGGAAGAGAGAGATGAGAGAGACGCAGTGAGAGAGAGACATTGGAGAGAGATGAGAGAGACATGGGGAGAGAGAGATGAGAGAGACATGGGGAGAGAGAGAGAGAGACAGTGAGAGAGAGACATTGGAGAGAGACATGGGGAGAGAGAGAGAGAGACAGTGAGAGAGAGACATTGGAAAGAGATGAGAGAGACACGGGGAGAGAGAGACATTGGATAGAGATGAGAGAGATACATGGGAGAGAGAGATGCAGTGAGAGAGAGACATGGGGAGAGTGAGAGAGAGAGAGAGACAGTGAGAGAGACATTGGAGAGAGAGACATGGGGAGAGAGAGAGAGACACAGTGAGAGAGAGACATTGGAGAGAGATGAGAGAGACACGGGGAGAGAGAGACATGGGGAGAGAGATACATTGGAGAGAGATGAGAGAGACATGGGGAGAGAGATGAGAGAGACACGGGAAGAGAGAGACATGGGAAGAGAGAGAGAGAAAAAGAGAGACACACAGTGAGAGAGAGACATTGGAGAGAGATGAGAGAGACACGGGGAGAGAGAGACATTGGAGAGAGATGAGAGAGATGAGAGAGACATGGGAGAGAGAGACGCAGTGAGAGAGAGACATCGGGAGAGAGAGAGGGACACAGTGAGAGAGAGACATGAGGAGAGAGAGAGAGACACAGTGAGAGAGACATGGGAGAGAGAGACACGGGAAGAGAGAGACACGGGAAGAGAGAGATGAGAGAGACGCAGTGAGAGAGAGACATTGGAGAGAGATGAGAGAGACATGGGGAGAGAGAGATGAGAGAGACATGGGGAGAGAGAGAGAGAGACAGTGAGAGAGAGACATTGGAGAGAGACATGGGGAGAGAGAGAGAGAGACAGTGAGAGAGAGACATTGGAAAGAGATGAGAGAGACACGGGGAGAGAGAGACATTGGATAGAGATGAGAGAGATACATGGGAGAGAGAGATGCAGTGAGAGAGAGACATGGGGAGAGTGAGAGAGAGAGAGAGACAGTGAGAGAGACATTGGAGAGAGATGAGAGAGACACGGGGAGAGAGAGACATGGGGAGAGAGATACATTGGAGAGAGATGAGAGAGACATGGGGAGAGAGATGAGAGAGACACGGGAAGAGAGAGACATGGGAAGAGAGAGAGAGAAAAAGAGAGACACACAGTGAGAGAGAGACATTGGAGAGAGATGAGAGAGACACGGGGAGAGAGAGACATTGGAGAGAGATGAGAGAGATGAGAGAGACATGGGAGAGAGAGACGCAGTGAGAGAGAGACATCGGGAGAGAGAGAGGGACACAGTGAGAGAGAGACATGGGGAGAGAGAGACAGTGAGAGAGAGACATGGGGAGAGAGAGACATTGGAGAGAGATGAGAGAGACACAGGGAGAGAGAGATGAGAGAGACGCATTAAGAGAGAGACATGGGAGAGAGAGACGCAGTGAGAGAGACATGAGGAGAGAGAGAGACACAGTGAGAGAGAGACATGGGAGAGAGAGACACGGGAAGAGAGAGAAATGGGGAGAGAGAGGAGAGAGACGCAGTGAAAGAGAGACGGGGAGAGAGAGATCAGAGAGACACGTGGAGAGAGAAATGAGAGAGACACAGGGAGAGAGAGCGATGAGAGAGACGCATATTCTTGATTCTTTCGGTAAAGTAAAATTTCTTGTTGTGGTTTTCACACCTAATGATGATTGCTTGTGTTGCAGTCAAAACGTCGTGATAATTTTATTGTTTTATATTTTTATTATTTTATTGTTTCCCTTCTACGTGGTGGCGACTTTACCGAAAGAACCAAGAATAATTTTATTGTTTTAATAATAATTTTATTGTTTTATATTTTTATTATTTTATTGTTTTCCTTCAACGTGGTGGTGACTTTACCGAAAGAACCAAGAATAATAATTTTATTGTTTTACAATAATTTTATTGTTTTATATTTTTATGATTTTATTGTTTCCCTTCAACGTGGTGGTGACTTTACCGAAAGAACCAAGAATAATAATTTTATTGTTTTACAATAATTTTATTGTTTTATATTTTTATTATTTTATTGTTTCCCTTCTACGTGGTGGTGACTTTACCGAAAGAACCAAGAATAATAATTTTATTGTTTTACAATAATTTTATTGTTTTATATTTTTATTATATTATTGTTTTCCTTCTTCTACGTGGTGGCGACTTTACCGAAAGAACCAAGAATATGAATCCCTGCAGTCACGGAAGCTTTAAATCAAAAAGAGAGAGACACAGTGAGAGAGAGAGATATAGGAACACGAGACGTACACCACCGTGCATTGTGAGAGAAGTGAGTAACTGTGTTCTCCTGCCCACCGCCCCCGTCTCTGCCCCCCTGTCTCTCTCTCTCTCTGCCCTTCTCTCTCTCTCTAGGAGTTGGTACTTGAGTCCAGGCTTCAGGCCCTGGCCACTCAGGTTGCTCCGGTGTACAAGAAGCTTGCCCCTCAAGCCTACAGCAACCAGGTGTGTGTGTCCCCCTTAGTCTCCGCCATGTCTCCCCGCGTCGCCCCGAGTCTCCCCGTGTCTCTCCGTGTCTCCCATGTTTCCTCGCGTCTCTCTGTGTCTCTCTGTGTCTCCCCGTGTCTCCCCGAGTCTCTCTGCGTCTCTCTGTGTCCCCATTAGTCTCCGCCATGTCTCCCCGTGTCTCTCTGTCTCCCCGAGTCTCCCCGTGTATCCCCGTGTCTCCCATGTTTCCTCGCGTCTCTCCGTGTCTCCCCGTGTCTCCCTGTGTCTCCCCGATTCTCCCATGTTTCCTCGTGTCTCTCTGTGTCTCCCCGAGTCCCCCCGTGTCTCCCCATGTCTCCCCATGTCTCCCATGTTTGCTCGTGTCTCTCTGTGTCTCCCTGTGTCTCCCCGATTCTCCCATGTTTCCTCGTGTCTCTCTGTGTCTCCCCGAGTTCCCCCGTGTCTCCCCGTGTCTCCCATGTTTGCTCGTGTCTCTCTGTGTCTCCCCGAGTCCCCCCGTGTCTCTCCGTGTCTCTCTGTGTCTCCCCGAGTCTCCCATGTTTCCTCGTGTCTCTCTGTGTCTCCCCGTGTCTCTCTGTGTCTCCCCGTGTCTCCCCGTGTCTCCCCGTGTCTCTCTGTGTCTCCCCGAGTCTCCCATGTTTCCTCGTGTCTCTCTGTGTCTCTCTGTGTCTCCCCGAGTCTCCCCGAGTCTCCCCGTGTCTCCCCGTGTCTCTCTGTGTGAAAGCGTGGGCAGTAAGTGAGCGAATTGGTGAGCGAGTGGATGAGTGAGTGAGTGAGTGATTGACTGAGTGGGTGGGTGGGCGGGTGAGTCAGTGGGTGAGTGGGTGAGTGAGTGAGTGAGTGGGTGAGTGAGTGAGTGGGTGAGTGAGTGAGTGAGTGAGTGGGTGGGTGGGTGAGTGAGTGGGTGAGTGAGTGAGTGAGTGGGTGGGTGGTGAGTGAGTGAGTGGGTGAGTGAGTGAGTGAGTGGGTGAGTGAGTGAGTGAGTGGGTGAGTGAGTGGGTGAGTGAGTGAGTGGGTGAGTGAGTGAGTGGGTGAGTGAGTGGGTGAGTGGGTGGGTGGGTGAGTGAGTGGGTGAGTGAGTGGGTGAGTGAGTGGGTGAGTGAGTGGGTGAGTGAGTGGGTGGGTGAGTGAGTGGGTGAGTGAGTGAGTGAGTGGGTGAGTGAGTGGGTGAGTGAGTGGGTGGGTGAGTCAGTGGGTGAGTCAGTGGGTGAGTGAGTGAGTGAGTGGGTGAGTGAGTGGGTGAGTGAGTGAGTGAGTGGGTGGGTGGGTGAGTCAGTGGGTGAGTGAGTGAGTGAGTGGGTGGGTGGGTGAGTCAGTGGGTGAGTGACTTTCCGTCTCTCTTTGTCTCCAGGTGGAGCACGAAGTAGAGGCTGGTGAATGCCGGCTAGGTGAGGGTGAGGGTCGACCATTTGCCGGAGTCACCGCCTGCATGGACTTCTGTGCCCATGCCCACAAGGACCAGCACAACATGAACAACGGGTGCACAGTGGTGAGCAGCTGCCACTCACCCAATGGCCCACCCACATGCTCACTCACCCCTGAGCTGACCGACGCGGTCACGAACCCACCCACATGCTCACCCACACGCACGGTCGCTCACCCATACACTGAACCACACGCTCACCCATCCGGTCACTCATCACACCTACTCACCCACATACTCACCTACTCACCCACTCAACCACACGCTTACCTAACCACACGTGCACTCACCCACCTACTCACCCAACTACTCAACAACAACAACAACAACCGCTAATTCGCCACTCAGTGGCGGTGACGTCACCACGACGCTTGTGCCAGGCCATGTGCACCCTGAGGCCACGTGAAGTGTCGAACGCCCGCTGGCAGGAGGTCACGGGGCAGACCCAGGTGCCACGGGTCGACTGACTGAGATGAATGGCTGATGCACCACCTGTGCCCCCTACTGTGCCAATCTGCTGTGCTTTAGCCACCCGGCGCTCCGCTCGTTGTTGTGAGCGTCGCTCCTCCGCCCTCCGTTGTTGTTGGAGGGAGACTGCCTCCAACTGTCCAGTAGCGTCCTTCACGAGCCTCCTCCACAGAGGCCGATCTTGACACCGTTGGTACCAGTCATCGGCAAGTCCACTCAGCTCCACGTCCTCCTGTACCACATCACTCCATCTCTTCTATAGCCCGTGCCGCGCCCATTTAGCCCCCTCGATCCGGCCGAGCAAAAGCTGTTTCGGCATGCGGTGGCTGGGCATGCGGGCTACATGACCCAGCCAACGCAGCCTTGCCTGCCGGAGGAGCTCACCGATAGGACCGTGCCCAGATCTTTCAAGGATTTGTGAGCTCCTCACACAATCCAGCCTGGATAAACCCAGGATGGATCGTAGGCAGGCCAGCCTAAATGTTTCTAACTGGCGAAGATGTTCCATTAGGGGGGTCCACGTTTTGCAAGCGTAGAGAAGGGAGGGAATGACCGTGGCCGAGAAGACCTGAAGCTTAGTGCGGAGCGACAGACCAGGTAGCTTCCACACAGCATTACGCAACCGATGAAAAGATATTGCCGCTCAACTGATTCGGATTGAGACCTCTGCTGTTAAACTGGAGCCGGTCATAAGCACACTGCCAAGGTATGGGAAACTCTCCACTCTCTCCACAACTGCCCCATCACCGATTGGGAGTTGTGGGGGTGGAGTGTCTGATGGTACAAAATACCCAGGCAGGTGCTTAGTTTTGGTGGGGCTGATGGTAAGGCCCCATCTTTTAGTGGCACGCTCCAGTCTCAGCAGCAGCGTCTCCAACTCCTCCTCTGAATGAGCAGCTATTACCAAATCATCGGCATACATAACGTGGTTGAGCAATAGGGAGCCATCCCTTGACTGCACCCGGGCATCGATCAGCCTCCCATTATATCTGTACCATATGGAGATTCCCCTGGTACAGCTGTTGAAGGCTTCACGAACTACGTGGTCAAAATTAGATGTTAAATAATGTGGGAGCCAGAGGACATCCCTGTCGCACCCCAAGGTGTACAGGGAATGGCTCTGACTCCCGGCCATGTAGTTTTACCCGGGCCCGCTCACCATCATGAAGGTCCTTAATGATCATGAGCAGAGGGTCAGGTACTCCAAAAGCACAAAGAACAACCCAGAGCCCAGGACCACTGATGGTATCATAGGCCTTGACCAGGTCAATAAAGCAGAGATGTAGGTCTTGCTGGGATTCCCTACACCTCTGCTGTAGCAGACGGACAGAAAATATGGCATCTGTGCAGGACCGCCCTTTCCTGAAACCGCATTGGGGCTCCGCAAGCCTCTCCTCAGCGTGGCTGGCAAGGCGATGTTGAATAATCCTTGCCAGGACCTTTCCCGGCACACTGAGGAGTGAGATGCCCCTGTAGTTGTTACAGTCTGTGCGGTTCCCCTTCTTAAAGAGGGGGACCACCAGGGCATCCTTCCAATCCTGCGGAACCCGACCATTGGTCCAGACTGTTGTTATGATGTCATATAGGGCAGTCTGTGCACAAACGCCACCCTCCCTCAGCATTTCGCTTGGAAGATCATCTCTGCTCGCTGCCTTTCCTAGTCTCAGACTCCGGATCGCCTTCAGTACTTCCTCAAAAGATGGCACCTCATCCAGCCACTCACAGGGGGTGATTTCTTCCAATATTTGAGGCACCGCAGCCTCAGCAGGATCATCCTCACTTTGTGCCATGATGTTTTCCTGGCAGAGGCATTTTCCATCCCCCAGGACCTCACAGAAATGCTCAGCAAATCTGCAAACCTGTTCCTGGGGATCGTAGATTGGATCACCGTTTTTTTCTCCTAATGATGGTAATAGGTGTGGCGCTGCAGGTTACTTTTTTGATGGAGTTAAATAGAGATTTGTGATCGCGGGCCACTGAGGCAGACTCCACCTCCTCAGCAACCCGCGACCACCACCCATCCTTGCAGCGCCTCACAGCTCTCCGAACCTCCGAGCGAAGGCTGCGGTAAGCCTGCTCATTCTCTGACGTGGGATTCTGTAGCCGATGACAGTGGGCCTGTCGCTTTTTCTCAACTATCCTAAACACCTCCTCTGTCAGCCAGGGTCTCTGGGGAGGTCTGGACCGCGTACCCAAAGCAGCCAATGCAGCTGCATGAGTGACAGTCCTAAACCTCGCTCATTTACCCTCGACATCTGGAGGAGTGGGCGACGATGCCAACCCCAGCCGCAGGCAATGATGGAATTCTCGCTTGCAACTTTCATCAGATAACTGAGACCAGGCCACTTTAGGTTGGAATGGGGTCCTGGGTGTACACCCACCACCGGAGTGGAAGAATGGCAGGCGCATCTTACAGATGACAAGTTGATGGGCAGATCAGCTCCACGGTAGGTCCTGGTGTCAAGGACATGGGCTCGCATCCACTGGTTCGTCACTATATAGTCCAGCTGATGTTCTTGCTTGGACCCGGCATGCATCCATGATGTTGTGTGGATGCGCCGATGCTGGAACGGCGTGTTGGTAATTACAAGCCCATGGGCTGCACAAAAATATAGCAGCCTCCTACTGTTGTTATATTGATCTGGCCCATGCCCTCCAATCACTCCAGACCAGGTGCCAGCATCATGACCCACTTGGGTATTGAAGTCACCCAACAAGATGACTCTATCCCGAGGGGCCACTTTAGCCAGCACCTGTGACAGGAGGTCATAGAAGGCATCTAACTCATCGGCTTTGCCTCCATCCCTCCACGGATGTTCGTCTTCGATGGGGGCATAAGTAACCACGACCACCATTCCTCGCCTCCGATTGATGGGAAGGCGAGCCCAAAGTAGCCTGGGGCTTACAGCTTCCCACACCTCACCGCCACGCTCCCACGCCCCCTTCATTCTTTGTTCATAAGAAGAGCCACACCCTGATGTTTGACAGTCTGCTGCCCCGAGTAGAGGACTGTCCACCCCTTATGATGGCAGGAGCCAGAACCGGTCCACCGGACCTCCTGAATGCCACAGAGATCCAGGCGGTACCGGTCCAGCTCCTGACAGAGGAGTGGCAGCCTCTCCTCCGCAGTGAGCGTTCGAATATTCCACGTGGCCATCCGTAGTGGCTTTTCGTTGTTTCTGGAGGAGCCCCGAGGGTAGAGATTCAATATCCTGGCTCCGCCAATTGCGGTTTGGCCAGGAGACGTCATAGACGCCTGGCCCCCCGGGGCCTCTGGCACAAGCTTTATTCATTAGATATTTTATACGTGGTTTAGTGGTACATTTTTGAAGGTGGAGGGGTTACCAGCCCCTCGCACCCATCCAGAGCCCCCGTTTAGCCACTGTGGTGGACACAGACGTCATGAGGGGAGGAGCCAATCGGAATTGGACCTCCCCCCACAGCACTGTCCACAACAGAGTTGCCCGTCCGGCACCGCGAGGAGGTAGGGGGTTGTTTTGCCGGACTACCCAACTACTCACCCACATACTCATCCACTCACATCCACAGTTACTCACCCACTCACATCCACAGTTACTCACCCACCTACACAGCCACTCACCTGCCTACTCACCCACATGCTCACCCACACGCTCGCCCACACGCCTAGCCACCCACACGGTCACAGTAAAAAAAATACACGCTCACTCACCCACCCGCGTGTTTACTCACCCACCTACTCCTGTGGCTACACTGGGTACAGTGGCTACATTGTATACAGGAATAGGTTTTACCCTTTTAACTGGCACAAAAACTGACACCTTTATTCAAGGCATCATGTCTGCAATAACCACAACACAAGCAGTCAAAATGCAAACAAAAAGAGACAACTCTGATAATAATATTGGCACTGTCCTTGAATTTGATTGGTCCACACCCGAGACGGCTTTTCTTAGAGCCTAGTCTCCATTGGTGTTGGACCAGAAGACGCCAAAAGGCGTACAACTCAAAAACAGCGCACTATCAGAGTATTGAGGGCTCGGGGTGAGCATTTACATTATGAGACCTCCTTTGCGTTTTGAATTATATAAATTAAAAAAAAGGAATGATATTGTAGTTCTCTCAGCTGACAAAGGCAATGCTACTGTTATCATGGATAAAATAGAATACAACAACAAAATTAAAGAATTACTCGACGATGGTAGTTATACAAAAATAAAAAGAGATCCCACCAACAGCCTCGTCACACAAACCAACAAAATAATTTCTGATTCAACCGCATTAATTGATCAATCTAAACAGTTTTCATTGAAACCTTCTGCTGCCAGGCCACCAAGATTATACGGCTTACCAAAAATACATAAAGTTGATACACCTCTTCGTCCCATAGTCTCTACTATCAGCTCCACCACCTACAAACTAGCTCGTTTTTTGTCTGAAATCCTGCGTCCTTTCACTGGAAAGACCACCTCTGCGGTACAAAATTCTACTCACCTGGTATCAACAATCAAGGGTATTTCCCTGTCCCCAGACGACCTGCTTGTCAGTTTTGATGTAGTTTCCTTATTCACCAAGGTTCCTGTACCTGACACCATTGCAATCATTGAAGACTTGGTTCATCAAGGACTAAACACTGAGGTACCCCCCCTGGTGAGACACTGTTTAGCCAATACATACTTCACTTGGAATGGAACTTTCTACAAACAAACTGAGGGCACCCCAATGGGCTCCCCCCTTTCTCCAGTTATAGCTAACATTTTCATGGAGAAATTTGAGACTGACGCCATCCAGACTGCCACTCTGCGCCCAACCTTATGGAAGAGGTACGTGGATGACACTTTTGTCATCTGGCCACATGGCCGGCCTGCTCTAGACCAATTCTTCGACCACATCAATTCCATACACCCAGCCATCAGATTTACCATGGAAGTCGAAATAGATGGCAAGATACCTTTTTTGGATGTCCTAATTAAAAAGAGACCTGATGGTTCAATGAGCCACTCTGTCTACAGGAAAGCTACCCATACGGATGCTTATCTGAAACCGGATTCCCACCACCATCCATCACAGAAGAATTCTCTCATCAAGACTCTGTATCATAGAGCCCAATGCATATCCGACCAGGAACACATAAGCAGTGAACTCAAGCACGTACACCAAGCTCTTAGGGCTAATGGTTACTCCGACTATACAATCCGCAAAGCTATCACTCAAACCATGAAGAAGAACCCTCTTGAGGAGCCTTTCAAAACCATCACTTTACCCTACATTGCTGGGATCACAAAAAAGATCTCCAAAATCTTGAATAAACACAAGATCCAGGTCCGTTTCAACACATTACATAAAATCCGTGATCTGGTTCCGTCTGTAAAAGATGTGATTCCGGACATACAATACCCTGGTGTCTACAAACTAAGTTGCCTCTGTGGTAGTAGTTACATTGGAGAAACCAAATGCCATATCTCGGACCGCATTCGTGAACATAAAGCAGACCTTAAACACGGTAGGACCAACACCTCGGCCGTAGCAGATCATTGTTCTAATTCAGTAGGCTCACATGCCATTGACTTTTCCAAGACGGAGGTTCTTTGTAAGCCATCTGGCTTCCATGAGAGATTCGTTCATGAGGCTATCCACATATACAAACACAGAGACAATTTCAACCGAGAAGATGGATTCTATCTTAGCAATCATTGGAAAGATTTGATAAATCATTTCAGTTCTTGATTGATTGTTCACGCTTACAGTGGCTTTCAGACAGCATACATAAAAAACAAATTTCGTCTCCCCCCTCCTCTTTTCAAAAAATAGATGGACTAGTCCTGGCAAACAGCCAATCGTTGCGCGTGACGCAAACGTTATTTATATATAAATAAATAAATATGCCGTTTTCAAAATAAATTTATGCAAACCGACACACCTGATGATGACCGTTTGAGTTATGGTCGAAACGTCGTGAGAATTTTTTATTGTTTTATATATATATTTTGTTATTTTGTTGTTTCTCTTCAACGTGACTTTACCGAAAAAACTAAGAATATGAATTACTGCAGTCACGAAAGCTTTAAATCAAAATTTAATCGCCTCTACGGGGAGGGTTTTCACATAACTTTAAGATCCTTCAACAAACTCCGGGATAAGAAAGCTCAGCTGATCGAGTCTCTCACCTTCCTGAAGAGATGCCGCGACTCTGGGGTAATACCAATCGCATTTACACTCACCTCTGCTACTGTAACTTCTTCTAATGCGAAACGAATTCTTTTCAAAACTAGCTTAGCTCTTATCTCAGAAAAAATCAGACTTATACGCACAGAACTAGATCAGTTAGACAAGACACTCTACAAATCACACTTATCATTGACGGCAATAATGTCCACATCGGATTGGGAACATGTAGACAATATGACTGCCTCTTCAGCTGCTACTATGTCGACCAAATGTAAGGAAAACCTGATTTCCAAATTTAACCTCCTATTCAACAAAAGACCGGACCCACACACCAAAAAGTTAGACGTTAATAAAGTCGTAATTAATCGCAGTAACAGTTCTATTTCCGATGGTCTGAAATCCGTTTTAGCTAAAGGTCTAAACTTTGCAGTCACACCTAAACACATACCAGTTAATGATATAATTGCCCAAGTAGACGTTGCTCTCAGGGGCCTGGGTCACATCGCTGCAGACGTAGCAAGATCTGAAATCGCTGCAACCCTCAAAAACGCTAAGATGCCAGCTAGCAACCTCAGCAAAAATGAGCGTTTTGAATTATATAAATTAAAAAAGAGGAATGATATTGTAGTTCTCTCAGCTGACAAAGGCAATGCTACTGTTATCATGGATAAAATAGAATACAACAACAAAATTAAAGAATTACTCGACGATGGTAGTTATACAAAAATAAAAAGAGATCCCACCAACAGCCTCGTCACACAAACCAACAAAATAATTTCTGATTCAACCGCATTAATTGATCAATCTAAACAGTTTTCATTGAAACCTTCTGCTGCCAGGCCACCAAGATTATACGGCTTACCAAAAATACATAAAGTTGATACACCTCTTCGTCCCATAGTCTCTACTATCAGCTCCCCCACCTACAAACTAGCTCGTTTCTTGTCTGAAATCCTGCGTCCTTTCACTGGAAAGACCACCTCTGCGGTACAAAATTCTACTCACCTGGTATCAACAATCAAGGGTATTTCCCTGTCCCCAGACGACCTGCTTGTCAGTTTTGATGTAGTTTCCTTATTCACCAAGGTTCCTGTACCTGACACCATTGCAATCATTGAAGACTTGGTTCATCAAGGACTAAACACTGAGGTACCCCCCCTGGTGAGACACTGTTTAACCAATACATACTTCACTTGGAATGGAACTTTCTACAAACAAACTGAGGGCACCCCAATGGGCTCCCCCCTTTCTCCAGTTATAGCTAACATTTTCATGGAGAAATTTGAGACTGACGCCATCCAGACTGCCACTCTGCGCCCAACCTTATGGAAGAGGTACGTGGATGACACTTTTGTCATCTGGCCACATGGCCGGCCTGCTCTAGACCAATTCTTCGACCACATCAATTCCATACACCCAGCCATCAGATTTACCATGGAAGTCGAAATAGATGGCAAGATACCTTTTTTGGATGTCCTAATTAAAAAGAGACCTGATGGTTCAATGAGCCACTCTGTCTACAGGAAAGCTACCCATACGGATGCTTATCTGAAACCGGATTCCCACCACCATCCATCACAGAAGAATTATCTCATCAAGACTCTGTATCATAGAGCCCAATGCATATCCGACCAGGAACACATAAGCAGTGAACTCAAGCACGTACACCAAGCTCTTAGGGCTAATGGTTACTCCGACTATACAATCCGCAAAGCTATCACTCAAACCATGAAGAAGAACCCTCTTGAGGAGCCTTTCAAAACCATCACTTTACCCTACATTGCTGGGATCACAAAAAAGATCTCCAAAATCTTGAATAAACACAAGATCCAGGTCCGTTTTAACACATTACATAAAATCCGTGATCTGGTTCCGTCTGTAAAAGATGTGATTCCGGACATACAATACCCTGGTGTCTACAAACTAAGTTGCCTCTGTGGTAGTAGTTACATTGGAGAAACCAAACGCCATATCTCGGACCGCATTCGTGAACATAAAGCAGACCTTAAACACGGTAGGACCAACACCTCGGCCGTAGCAGATCATTGTTCTAATTCAGTAGGCTCACATGCCATTGACTTTTCCAAGACGGAGGTTCTTTGTAAGCCATCTGGCTTCCATGAGAGATTCGTTCATGAGGCTATCCACATATACAAACACAGAGACAATTTCAACCGAGAAGATGGATTCTATCTTAGCAATCATTGGAAAGATTTGATAAATCATTTCAGTTCTTGATTGATTGTTCACGCTTACAGTGGCTTTCAGACAGCATACATAAAAAACAAATTTCGTCTCCCCCCTCCTCTTTTCAAAAAATAGATGGACTAGTCCTGGCAAACAGCCAATCGTTGCGCGTGACGCAAACGTTATTTATATATAAATAAATAAATATGCCGTTTTCAAAATAAATTTATGCAAACCGACACACCTGATGATGACCGTTTGAGTTATGGTCGAAACGTCGTGAGAATTTTTTTATTGTTTTATATATATTTTGTTATTTTGTTGTTTCTCTTCAACGTGACTTTACCGAAAAAACTAAGAATATGAATAGGTTTTACCCTTTTAACTGGCACAAAAACTGACACCTTTATTCAAGGCATCATGTTTGCAATAACCACAACACAAGCAGTCAAAATGCAAACAAAAAAGACAACTCTGATAATAATATGCACCGATGGAAACTGGAGTCTCGCCCCCTTCACCTGATGAAGGCCGCTTGTGTTGTGGCCGAAACGTCGTGAGAATATTATTGTGTTATTTTATCAATTTATTATTTTATTATCATTCTACGTGACTTTACCGAAAGAACCAAAGAAGATGAATCATTGCAGTCACGAAAGCTTTAAATCGAAATTTTACCGAAAGAGCTAAGAATAAAAACGACGATGCTGTTGATGATGATGATGCTGGTGCCGCTGCTGACGATGCTTTTGACGATGATGACGATGACGACGTCATTGATGATGATGATGATTCAAGTTTCAAGTTCAAGTTTCATTTATTTAGGTATAGCCCTGTGAGCCATGCGGCTCTTAAGTCTGGTCCAACCGCAACAAACAACATTTGAACACAGAGAAATCTTAAAGCGACAATGCGTCACAGAACCATCCTGGATTAAAACCAGCAAATATTCCACACACCAAAAAAAAACAACTTGTTAAAACGCTGCGTGCAAAAATCACAATGTGGTGCAAGCCAACAACAACAATCACAAGACAATTGATATTAACCATGTGTTTTCGAATCACCAAAAATAAAGCTGTAAAAACAACGCAACAACAGTAATCGTAGGAGCTGTGATGCCGTTGTTGATGATGACGATGACGATGTTATTGATGATGATGATGCTGTTGTTGATGATGACGATGACGATGTTATTGATGATGATGATGCTGTTGTTGATGATGACGATGACGATGTTATTGATGATGATGATGCTGTTGTTGATGATGACGATGACGATGTTATTGATGATGATGATGATGCTGTTGTTGATGACGACGATGACGATGTTATTGATGATGATGATGCTGTTGTTGATGATGACGATGACGATGTTATTGATGATGATGATGATGCCGTTGTTGATGATGACGATGCTAGTGCCGCTGCTGACGATGCTTTTGACGACGATGATGACGATGACGATGTTATTGATGATGATAATGATGTTGTTGATGACGATGATGACGAGGACGACGACGATGTTATTGATGATGATGATGATGATGTTGATGATGATGATGACGATGCTAGTGCCGCTGCTGACGATGCTTTTGACGACGATGATGACGATGATGACGACGATGTTATTGATGATGATGATGACGATGACGATGTTATTGATGATGATGATGATGCTGTTGATGATGATGACGACGACGATGTTATTGATGATGATGATGCTGTTGATGACGATGATGACGAGGACGACGACGATGTTATTGATGATGATGATGATGCTGTTGTTGATGATGACGATGCTGGTGCCGCTGCTGATGATGCTTTTGACGACGATGACGACGACGACGTTGTTCATGATGACGATGACGACGACGTTGTTGATGATGACGACGCTGTTGATGACGATGACAATGACGATGACGATGACGTTGTTGATGATGACGACGTTGTTGTTGATGACGATGACAATGACGATGACGATGACGTTGTTGATGATGACGACGTTGTTGTTGATGACGATGACAATGACGATGACGATGACGTTGTTGATGATGACGACGTTGTTGATCATGATGATGACGATGACGACGTTGATGATGACGACGCTGTTGATGATGACGATGACGATGACGATGCTGGTGCCGCTGCTGACGATGCTTTTGACGACGATGACGATGACGACGTTGTTGATGATGACGATGATGATGCTGTTGATGACGACGACGACGACGACGACGTTGTTGATGATGACGACGACGTTGTTGTTGATGACGACGACGTTATTGATGATGACGATGACGACGACGTTGTTCATGATGATGACGATGACGTTGTTGATGATGACGATGACGACGACGACGTTGTTCATGATGATGATGATGATGACGTTGTTGATGATGACGTTGACGATGACGACGACGTTGTTGATGATGACGACGACGTTGTTGTTGATGACGACGACGTTGTTGTTGATGATGACGACGTTATTGATGATGACGATGACGACGACGTTGTTCATGATGATGACGACGACGTTGTTGATGATGACGTTGACGACGACGACGTTGTTCATGATGATGACGATGACGTTGTTGACGATGACGTTGTTGATGATGACGACGACGTTGTTGATGATGACGACGACGTTGTTGTTGATGACGACGACGTTGTTGATGATGACGACGACGTTGTTGATGATGACGACGACGTTGTTGTTGTTGATGACGACGTTGTTGATGATGACGATGACGACGACGACGTTGTTCATGATGATGATGACGATGACGTTGTTGATGATGACGTTGACGATGACGACGACGTTGTTGATGATGACGACGACGTTGTTGTTGATGACGACGACGTTGTTGTTGATGACGACGACGTTGTTGATGATGACGACGACGTTGTTGTTGTTGATGACGACGACGTTGTTGATGATGACGATGACGACACTACTGACTACGGTGCCGCTGATGCTGATGACGCCGCTTGCCCCCCCGCCCACCGCCCCTGCCCACCGCCCACCGCCCACCGCCCACCCTGCCAGGTGTGCACGTTGACCCGCGAACAGAACCGCGTGCGTGTTGGCGACATCCCCGAGGACGAGCAGCTGCACGTGCTGCCACTCTACACCCTGTCGCCCACGGACGAGCATGGCGACGAGGACAGCCAGAGGCGCAAGGTGGAGAGCGGAGCCATACAGGTGAGAGGGGTGACAGTGTGTGGGCGAGAGAGAGAGAGGGAGAGAGAGAGAGGGAGGGAGATAAGCCTCGCTGATTGGCTGCGTCCGGTGGTGGCTGGATTTGACGACGGGTTATTATTTTTTTTTTCCCGGGATGTAAAGCGAAATGAAAAAAATAAGAACCGTGTATGTGTGTGTGTGTGGATGACGTTGGTCGTGAAAGCCTGGCACGTGTTAAGCAGAGAGAGAGGGGGAGAGAGAGAGGGGGAGAGAGAGAGGAGCCATCCAGGTGTAGTGTAGTGTATAGTGGTGTAGTGTATAGTGTAGTGTATAGTGTAGTGTATAGTGTAGTGTATAGTGTAGTGTGTAGTAGTGTAGTGTATAGTAGTGTAGTGTATAGTAGTGTAGTGTATAGTGTAGTGTATAGTAGTGTAGTGTATAGTAATATAGTGTATAGTGTAGTGTATAGTAGTGTAGTGTATAGTAGTGTATAGTAGTGTAGTGTGTAGTGTATAGTGTAGTGTATAGTAGTGTAGTGTATAGTAATATAGTGTATAGTGTAGTGTATAGTAGTGTAGTGTGTAGTGTAGTGTATAGTAGTGTATAGTAGTGTAGTGTATAGTGGTGTAGTGTATAGTAGTAGTGTATAGTAGTGTAGTGTATAGTGTAGTGTATAGTAGTGTAGTGTATAGTAATATAGTGTATAGTGTAGTGTATAGTAGTGTAGTGTATAGTAGTGTATAGTAGTGTAGTGTGTAGTGTATAGTGTAGTGTATAGTAGTGTAGTGTATAGTAATATAGTGTATAGTGTAGTGTATAGTAGTGTAGTGTGTAGTGTAGTGTATAGTAGTGTATAGTAGTGTAGTGTATAGTGGTGTAGTGTATAGTAGTAGTGTATAGTAGTGTATAGTAGTGTAGTGTGTAGTGTATAGTGTAGTGTATAGTGTAGTGTATAGTAGTCTAGTGTATAGTGTAGTGTATTGTGTAGTGTATAGTGTAGTGTATAGTAGTGTAGTGTATAGTGTAGTGTATAGTAGTGTATAGTAGTGTAGTGTATAGTAGTGTAGTGTATAGTAGTGTAGTGTATAGTAGTGTAGTGTATAGTAGTGTAGTGTATAGTGTAGTGTATAGTAGTGTAGTGTATAGTGTAGTGTATAGTAGTGTAGTGTATAGTGTAGTGTATAGTAGTGTAGTGTATAGTGTAGTGTATAGTAGTGTATAGTAGTGTAGTGTATAGTAGTGTAGTGTATAGTGTAGTGTATAGTAGTGTATAGTAGTGTAGTGTATAGTAGTGTATAGTGTAGTGTATAATAGTGTATAGTAGTGTAATGTATAGTAGTGTAGTGTGTAGTGTAGTGTGTAGTGTAGTGTATAGTAGTGTAGTGTATAGTGGTGTAGTGTATAGTGGTGTAGTGTATAGTAGTGTATAGTGTAGTGTATAGTGTAGTGTATAGTGTAGTGTATAGTAGTGTAGTGTGTAGTGTAGTGTATAGTGGTGTAGTGTATAGTAGTGTAGTGTATAGTAGTGTAGTGTATAGTAGTGTATAGTGGTGTAGTGTATAGTGGTGTAGTATATAGTGTAGTGTATAGTGTAGTGTATAGTGTAGTGTATAGTAGTGTATAGTAGTGTAGTGTATAGTAGTGTAGTGTATAGTGTAGTGTAGTGTATAGTAGTGTAGTGTATAGTAGTGTAGTGTATAGTAGTGTAGTGTATAGTAGTGTAGTGTATTGTAGCGTAGTGTATAGTAGCGTATAGTGTAGTGTATAGTGTAGTGTATAGTAGTGTTGTGTATAGTAGTGTAGTGTATAGTGTAGTGTACAGTAGTGTAGTGTATAGTAGTGTAGTGTATAGTAGTGTATAGTGTAGTGTATAGTAGTGTAGTGTATAATGTAGTGTTTAGTTGTGTAGTGTATAGTGTAGTGTATAGTAGTGTAGTGTATAGTAGTGTAGTGTATAATGTAGTGTTTAGTAGTGTAGTGTATAGTGTAGTGTATAGTAGTGTATAGTGTAGTGTACAGTAGTGTAGTGTATAGTAGTGTAGTGTATAGTAGTGTATAGTGTAGTGTATAGTAGTGTAGTGTATAATGTAGTGTTTAGTAGTGTAGTGTATAGTAGTGTAGTGTATAATGTAGTGTTTAGTAGTGTAGTGTATAGTGTAGTGTATAGTAGTGTATAGTGTAGTATATAGTGTAGTGTATAGTAGTGTATAGTAGTGTAGTGTGTAGTGTAGTGTATAGTGGTGTAGTGTATAGTGTAGTGTATAGTAGTGTATAGTAGTGTAGTGTATAGTAGTGTAGTGTATAGTAGTGTAGTGTATAGTAGCGTAGTGTATAGTAGCGTAGTGTATAGTGTAGTGTGTAGTGTAGTGTATAGTAGTGTTGTGTATAGTAGTGTAGTGTATAGTGTAGTGTACAGTAGTGTAGTGTATAGTAGTGTAGTGTATAGTAGTGTAGTGTATAGTAGTGTATAGTGTAGTGTATAGTAGTGTAGTGTATAATGTAGTGTTTAGTAGTGTAGTGTATAGTGTAGTGTATAGTAGTGTAGTGTATAGTAGTGTAGTGTATAGTAGTGTAGTGTATAGTAGTGTAGTGTATAGTAGTGTTGTGTATAGTGTAGTGTAAAATGTAGTGTACAGTAGTGTAGTATATAGTAGTGTAGTGTATAGTAGTGTATAGTGTATAGTAGTGTAGTGTATAATGTAGTGTTTAGTAGTGTAGTGTATAGTGTAGTGTATAGTGTAGTGTATAGTAGTGTAGTGTATAGTAGTGTAGTGTATAGTAGTGTAGTGTATAGTAGTGTAGTGTATAGTGTAGTGTATAGTGTAGTGTATAGTAGTGTAGTGTATAGTAGTGTATAGTAGTGTAGTGTATAGTAGTGTATGGTAGTATATAGTGTAGTGTATAGTAGTGTAGTGTATAGTAGTGTAGTGTATAGTAGTGTAGTGTATAGTAGTGTAGTGTATAGTAGTGTAGTGTATAGTGTAGTGTATAGTGTAGTGTATAGTAGTGTAGTGTTTAGTAGTGTATAGTAGTGTAGTGTATAGTAGTGTATGGTAGTGTATAGTGTAGTGTATAGTAGTGTAGTGTATAGTAGTGTATGGTAGTGTATAGTGTAGTGTATAGTAGTGTAGTGTATAGTAGTGTTGTGTGCAGTGTAGTGTATAGTAGTGTAGTGTATAGTAGTGTAGTATATAGTAGTGTAGTGTATTCATTGAGGGAAGAAAGTATTTGATCCCCTGCTGATTTTGTACGTTTGCCCACTGACAAAGAAATGATCAGTCTGTAATTTTAATGATAGATTTATTTGAACAGTGAGAGACAGAATAACAACAAAAAAATCCAGAAAAACGCATGTCAAAAATGTTTTAAATTGATTTGCATTTTAATGAGGGAAATAAGTATTTGACCCCTCTGCAAAACATGACTTAGTACTTGGTGGCAAAACCCTTGTTGACATTCACAGAGGTCAGACGTTTCTTGTAGTTGGCCACCAGGTTTGCACACATCTCAGGAGGGATTTTGTCCCACTCTTCTTTGCAGATCTCCAAGTCATTAAGGTTTCGAGGCTGTCGTTTGGCAACTCGAACCTTCAGTTCCCTCCACAGATTTTTTATGGGACTAAGGTCTGGAGACTGGCTAGGCCACTCCAGGACCTTAATGTGCTTCTTCTTGAGCTACTCCTTTGTTGTTGCCTTGGCCGTGTGTTTTGGGTTATTGTCATGCTGGAATACCCATCCATGACCCATTTTCAATGCCCTGGCTGAGGGAAGGAGGTTCTCACCAAAGATTTGACGGTACATCGTCCCTTTGATGCAGTGAAGTTGTCCTGTCCCCTTAGCAGAAAAACACCCCCAAAGCATAATGTTTCCACCTCAATGTTTAACGGTGGTGATGGTGTTCTTGGGGTCATAGTCAGCATTCCTCCTCCAAACACGGCGAGTTGAGTTGATGCCAAAGAGCTCCATTTTGGTCTCATCTGACCGCAACACTTTCACCCAGTTGTCCTCTGAATCATTCAGATGTTCATTGGCAAACTTCAGACGGGCATGTATATGTGCTTTCTTGAGCAGGGGGACCTTGTGGGCGCTGCAGGATTTCATTCCTTCACGGCGTAGTGTGTTACCAATTGTTTTCTTGGTGACTATGGTTCCAGCTGCCTTGAGATCATTTACAAGATCCTCGCGTGTAGTTCTGGTCTGATTCCTCACCGTTCTCATGATCATTGCAACTCCACGAGATGAGATCTTGCATGGTGCCCCAGGCCGAGGGAGATTGACAGTTATTTTGTGTTTCTTCCATTTGCGAATAATTGCACCAACTGTTGTCACCTTCTCACCAAGCTGCTTGGCAATGGTCTTGTAGCCCATTCCAGCCTTGTGTAGGTCTACAATCTTGTCCCTGACATCCTTGAAGAGCTCTTTGGTCTTGGCCATGGTGGAGAGTTTGGAATCTGATTGATTGATTGCTTCTGTGGACAGGTGTCTTTTATACAGGTAACAAGCTGAGATTAGGAGCACTCCCTTTAAGAGTGTGCTCCTAATCTCAGCGCGTTGCCTATATAAAAGACACCTGGGAGCCAGAAATCTTTCTGATTGAGAGGGGGTCAATTACTTATTTCCCTCATTAAAATGCAAATCAATTTATAACATTTTTGACATGCGTTTTTCTGGATTTTTTGTTGTTGTTTTTCTGTCTACCAATAAATGATAGACTGATCATTTTTTTGGTCAGTGGGCAAACGTACAACATTAGCAGGGGATCAAATACTTTTTTCCCTCACTGTAGTAGTGTAGTGTATAGTAGTGTAGTGTATAGTAGTGTAGTGTATAGTAGTGTAGTGTACAGTAGTGTAGTGTATAGTAGTGTAGTGTATAGTAGTGTAGTGTATAGTAGTGTAGTATATAGTAGTGTATTTTGTATAGTGTAGTGTATAGTAGAGTATAGTAGTGTAGTGTATAGTAGTGTAGTTTACAGTAGCGTAGTGTATAGTAGTGTAGTGTATAGTAGTGTAGTGTACAGTAGTGTCGTTTAAAGTAGTGTAGTGTATGGTGTAGTGTATAGTAGTGTAGTGTATAGTAGTGTATAGTAGTGCAGTGTATAGTAGTGTAGTGTATAGTAGTGTATAGTAGTGAAGTGTATAGTAGTGTAGTGTATAGTAGTGTATAGTAGTGTAGTGTACAGTAGTGTAGTGTAAGTAGTGTAGTGTATAGTAGTGTAGTGTATAGTAGTGTAGTGTATAGTAGTGTAGTGTATAGTAGTGTAGTGTATAATAATGTATAGTAGTGTATTGTATAGTGTAGAGTATAGTAGTGTAGTTTATAGTGCAGTGTAGTGTAGAGTAGTGTATAGTAGTGTAGTGTATAGTAGTGTAGTGTATAGTAGTGTAGTGTATAATAATGTATAGTAGTGTAGTGTATAGTGTAGAGTATAGTAGTGTAGTGTATAGTGCAGTGTAGTGTAGAGTAGTGTATAGTAGTGTAGTGTATAGTGAAGTGTAGTGCCTCTATAGAGCCCAATGTGTTCGCTTACCGACCATTCCCTGTTAACGACGGGCTGTTATCGGTACAGTGAATATTAATGAACGCATTGATTAACCATGTTTCTTTTAATATTGTGTTTATAATGTTAGTGTCTTTATGTATTAATATTCATTGTTTAGATATCCTAAAGTACCTTTTTGTGGAGAAAATTGGGGCAACTTTCGATGCTATCCGAACAAATTAAGAATTCAACGTGGTTCCTGTTCTCGCTTCACGACCAAATCACCTAACGACCGGTTTCCTGGATCCAGTTACCGTCGTTAAGAGGGGTGATACTCTACTAACCATTATTAATGCCTTCCACATGTGGCTCATTAGTGCAGTGGTTCATCTTCCTTGGTTCTATTCGGTAAAGTCGCCACGTAGAATGAGCATAAAATAATAAAATAAAGCAGTAAAATTCTCACGACGTTTCGGCCACAACACAAGCGGCCTTCTTCAGGTGAAAGGAGCAAACCTGTCGGGACGACCTGAAGAAGGCCGCTTCTGTTGTGGCCGAAACGTCGTGGGAATTTTATTGTTTTATTTTATTATTTTATTCTCACTCTCCGTGGCGGTGACTTTACATAAAAAGAACCAAAGAAGATGAAATCCTTGCAGTCACGAAAGCTTTAAAACAAAGTTTAGTGCATCGGTTGTTTAATCAGTGGGACCTACAGAGTGGGAAAGGGCGTGATCTGTAACGATCACCTGATTGGTTGAGAGAGGGCGTGGTCTTTAACGATCTCCTGATTGGTTGAGAGAGAGACAGGGAGTGGTCTGTAACGATCACATGATTGGTTTAGAGAGGGCGTGGTCTTTAATGATCGCCTGATTGGTTGAGAGAGGGCGTTGTCTTTAATGATCGCCTGATTGATTGAGAGAGGGCGTCGTCTTTAATGATCGCCTGATTGGTTGAGAGAGAGACAGGGTGTGGCCTATAATGAATGTGGGATTGGTTGAGAGAGAGAGACAGGGTGTGGTCTGTAACTATCGCCTGATTGGTTGAGTGACAGGGTGTGGCCTATAAAGATCGCCTAATTGGTTGAGAGATAGAGAGAGAGAGTGGTCTGTAACGATCGCCTGATTGGTTGAGAGAGAGACAGGGTGTGGCCTGTAACGATCACCTGATTGGTTGAGAGAGAGACAGGGTGTGGCCTGTAACGACCGCCTGATTGGTTGAGAGAGAGACAGGGTGTGGCCTGTAACGATCACCTGATTGGTTGAGAGAGAGAGACAGGGTGTGGTCTTTAACGATCGCGTGATTGGTTGAGAGAGAGAGGGCGTGGTCTGTAATGACCACCTGATTGGTGGAGAGAGACAGGGCGTGGTCTGTAACGACCGCCTGATTGGTTGAGAGAGAGAGAGAGAGAAACGGGGTGTGGTCTGTAACAACCGCCCGATTGGTTGGTTGAGAGAGAGAGACAGGGAGTGGTCTGTAACGACCGCCTGATTGGTCGAGAGAGAGAGAGAGAGACAGGGCGTGGTCTGTAACGACCGCCTGATTGGTCGAGAGAGAGAGAGAGACAGGGCGTGGTCTGTAACGACCGCCTGATTGGTCGAGAGAGCGAGAGAGAAACGGGGCGTGGTCTGTAACGATCCCCTGATTGTTCGAGAGAGAGAGAAACAGGGCGTGGTCTGTAACGACCGCCTGATTGGTCGAGAGAGAGAGAGAGACGGCGTGGTCTGTAACGACCGCCTGATTGGTCGAGGGAGAGAGAGAGAGAGAAACGGGGCGTGGTCTGTAACGACCGCCTGATTGGTTGAGAGAGAGACAGGGCGTGGTCTGTAACGACCGCCTGATTGGTTGAGAGAGAGACAGGGCGTGGTCTGTAACGACCGCCTGATTGGTCGAGGGAGAGAGAGAGAGACAGAGAGAAACGGGGCGTAGTCTGTAACGATCCGCCTGATTGGTCGAGAGAGAGACAGGGCGTGGTCTGTAACGACCGCCTGATTGGTCGAGGGAGAGAGAGAGAGAGAGAGAGAAACGGGGCGTGGTCTGTAACGATCCGCCTGATTGGTCGAGAGAGAGACAGGGCGTGGTCTGTAACGACCGCCTGATTGGTCCTGCCGTCCAGGTGCTGAAGTCGTTCCGGAGGGAGGTTCGCCGCCTCCCAGCCCCGGAGAAGTCGGCACGGAGGCGGCGACTCGACGCCAAGAGGGCCAAGTTGGACGCCCTTGCCGCCATGACCCCTACCACCCCGGGGACCCCCGCGACCCCCGCGACCCCCGTGACCCCCATGACCCCGATGACCCCCGTGACCCCCATGACTCCCATGACCCCGGGCACTCCGATGACCCCCCTGGGGGCACGATCTCTGACCCCGGCCATGACCCCGCCTCTGTGGAAAGTGAAGAGGACGAGGAGGAGGAGGGGCGGAGGAGGTGAGTAGGGGTGGGGGGTGGGGGATGGGTGTGTGAGTGGGTTTTGTGGGTGGGTGGGTGGGTCGGTGGGTGGGTGGGTGAGTGGGTGGGTGGGTCAGTGGGTGGGTCAGTGGGTGGGTGGGTGAGTGAGTCAGGGGATGGGTGGGTCAGTTAATCAGGGGATGGGTGGGTCAGTGAATGAGGGGATGGGTGGGTCAGTGAATCAGAGGATGGGTGGGTCAGTGAATCAGGGGATGGGTGGGTCAGTGAATCAGGGGATGGGTGGGTCAGTGAATCAGGGGATGGGTGGGTCAGTGAATCAGGGGATGGGTGGGTGGGTGGGTGAGTCAGGGGATGGGTGGGTCAGTGAATCAGGGGATGGGTGGGTCAGTGAATCAGGGGATGGGTGGGTGGGTGAGTCAGTGGGTGGGTGGGTCAGTGAATCAGGGGATGGGTGGGTCAGTGAATCAGGGGATGGGTGGGTCAGTGAATCAGGGGATGGGTGGGTGGGTCAGTGAATCAGGGGATGGGTGGGTCAGTGAATCAGGGGATGGGTAGGTGGGTGAGTCAGGGGATGGGTGGGTCAGTGAATCAGGGGATGGGTGGGTCAGTGAATCAAGGGATGGGTGGGTGGGTGAGTCAGGGGATGGGTGGGTCAGTGAATCAGGGGATGGGTGGGTGGGTGAATCAGGGGATGGGTGGGTCAGTGAATCAGGAGATGGGTGGGTGGGTGAGTCAGTGGGTGGGTGGGTCAGTGAATCAGGGGATGGGTGGGTCAGTGAATCAGGGGATGGGTGGGTCAGTGAATCAGGGGATGGGTGGGTGGGTCAGTGAATCAGGGGATGGGTGGGTCAGTGAATCAGGGGATGGGTAGGTGGGTGAGTCAGGGGATGGGTGGGTCAGTGAATCAGGGGATGGGTGGGTCGGTGAATCAAGGGATGGGTGGGTGGGTGAGTCAGGGGATGGGTGGGTCAGTGAATCAGGGGATGGGTGGGTGGGTGAATCAGGGGATGGGTGGGTCAGTGAATCAGGAGATGGGTGGGTGGGTGAGTCAGGGCATGTGTGGGTGGGTGAATCAGGGGATGGGTGGGTCAGTGAATCAGGGGATGGGTGGGTCAGTGAATCAGGGGATGGGTGGGTGGGTGAGTGAGTCAGGGGATGGGTGGGCGGGTGAGTCGGTGGGTGAATCCGTGGCTGGGGGGCGGTGAGTGTGTGAGGACTTGGTGTTGAGCGTTGGTGCAGTGGTTAGTCCGGCCCTGTGCCTACGAACCGGGGTGAGACCTGAGTTCAATTCCCGCTCGGGGCAAACACGACCAACGCCAGTGGCAGCGGCTGCAATCTCAAACATTCGTGGGTTCTCCCCTAGGTCGACTCAAAGGAGTGCCCGGTGCGATCTGCAGTAAACATCGCCACTGGGGAGACTTAGGCAGTCGGGCGTGGTGCTGTCCGGCCACCACCCCTCTCTCATGTGGTGCTCCAGTGGCGGCCTTCTTAGCCGGTGCTCTACGCTACCACTAACAGCGCTTGCCCCTACGGCACCGTTAGAGGCTATACGGGTTGGGTGTCCGTCTTCGGTCTTAACTTTTAAAACCCTCTCCTCTCCCTCCAGCCGTCATTCCTCCAAGGACGCAGTCTCTGCCCTCTCCTCTCATCCCACCGTTGTCATTCCTCTACCAGCATCATCATCATCATCAGCAGCAGCAGTATCATCAGCAACCCCTAAATGCGCACTACCCTCCACAGCATCTACTACAGGCAAGCGCATATAGCCCAGGGCTTCTTTATCACCATCAGCAGCATCATCAGCAACAGCAGCAGCAGCATCAGCAGCAGCAGCAGCATCAGCAGCAGCAGCATCAGCAGGAGTGCTTGCGGCCCAATGGAGCTCTCTACGATTACACAGCAGTAGCATCAGCAGGTGATGTAGGCCAGTCCCTGCAGCATCATCAGCAACAGCAGCAGCAACAGCACCAGCATGAAACAGGAATATGTGAAAGACAAGATGGCCGTTACCAGCAACATCATCAGCAGCAGGAAGGCCAAAGTCAACACTGTTTAAACAGCAACATCAGCAGCAACAGCAGCCAAAATAATCAGCAGCAAGGAATTGCATTGCCTGAGAAACAAGATGGCTGCCAACAACAGCAGCAGAATCAGCAGCAGAATCAGCAACAGCAGAATCAGCAACAACAGCAGCAGAATCAGCAGCAGAATCAGCAACAACAGCAGCAGAATCAGCAGCAGAATCAGCAACAACAACATCAGAATCAGCAGCAGAATCAGCAACAACAACAACAGCAGAATCAGCAGCAGCAGAATGAGCAGCAGGAAGACCAAAGCCAGCACAGTTTAAACAATAACAGCAGAAACAATCATCATATTCAGCAGCAGCAGCAGAATCATCATCAGCAGCAGCAGCAGAATCAGCAGCAGCAGAATGATCAGCAGCTGAATCTGCAGCAGCAGAATGATCAGCAGCAGGAAGACCAAAGCCGGTACACTTTAAACAGTAGCATCAGCAGCAGCCATAATCATCATCATCATCAGCAGCAGCAGCATCATCATCAACAGCAGCAAGGAATTCCATTGGCTGAAAAACAAGATGGCTGTCAACCACAGCAGCAGCATCATCAGCAGCAGAATCAGCAGCAGGAAGACCAAAGCCGGTACAGTTTAAACAGCAGCATCAGCGACAGCGTCAGCAGCAGCATCAGCCAAAATAATCATCAGCAGGCCTTCCAAAACCACCACCAATACCACAGCAACAGCGACAGCAGCACCCACCATCTTTCCCTCAACAGCCACCACCACCACCACCACCTCCACCATCTCCTCCAAAAGCATCATCATCAACATCATCATCAGCAGCATCAGCATCAGCAGGCATCGTCATCAACATCGGTGGCATTGGCCAGGACCGACATCCAATCGGAGCGGGCCCTGCTGGGCATAGGCCCAGCCTCCAGGGACATGGTAACCACGGGCCGGAGGGCTGGGCCAATGGGCAGGCCCATGATTAAGGCGGAGCCGCCCGATTGGTGGACGGGGGGTACGACGATGGGCGGGGCCTACCGCCTGGCGGAGGAGGCTGCTGCTGCTGCGGCGTCGGCGTCGCCGTCGTCGTCGTGGCGACGGCCCGTGGGCCAATCGGAGGGCGGCGGCGGCGGCGGCGGCGGCAGCGAGGCCACCGGGGCCCCGGCCAATGGAGGCGTTGGATTGGCCGGAACGTCCGAGGAGGAGGAGTCGGAGGGGTCGGAGGTGACGCAGCCGGCGACCGTGAAGACGGAGCCGCGGGATTGCGTCGATGAAGATGAGCACACCCAGCGTCGTCAGAATCATCATCATCATCATCAGCAGCAGCAGCAGAATCATCATCAGCAGCATCAGCAGAATCATCATCATCATCAGCAGCAGGACCAGCATCACCAAGCTAAGGTTGTGAATGGGTTGAAAGTAGATGGTGGTGGTGGCGGTGGTTGGCAAGGCCTGCTGATGAATCATCAGCAGCATTGTCACCAGCACGTTATGAAGGATGAAGTTAAGATGGAGGGTGACTTTGGGCATTGGCAGCAGCATCAGCATGAAGGACAACGTAGTGATCACCATGAACATCATCATCGTCATCAGCAGCAGCATCATCAGCAGCAGCAGCAGCAGCAGAAACTGTTGGATCGGCAACAGCAGGCTCAGCAGCGGCAGCAGCTGAGTGAACATCATCATCATCATCAGCAGCAGCAGCATCCACATCAGCACAGTCATCCTCAGCTGGAAAGGAAGCAACTGGAATCTATGCAAGAACATCATCATCAGCAGCAGCAGCAGTATCAGCAACATCAGCAGCAGCAAAGCCAGCTCGAATCTATGCACCAGAACCAACATCAGCGGAATGAGCAGCAGCAGCAGCATCAGCAGCAGAACTCACATCATGATAACAATCAGCAGCATCATCATCAGCAGCAGCAACAGCATCAGCAGCAGGTAAATCAATTGCACCGACATAACTATCTTAACTATTTACTATTTTTAATTTTACCAGGTAAGGCCCCACTGAGATATATAGCTCTTTGTCAGAAACGACGAAGCTATCACAAATTACAGCTCAAAGAGAAGAGCCTGATATCAATGCATGGAAATGTGTAGCAGTAGCCCAATACCTGAAACACGTGACATTGATTCTAAATGTAAAGGGGGCAAAAAACGGAGGACTGCGGAGAGAAATCCACGCAGTGACCACCACAGGGAGAGAGAGACGCAGACTCCATATATACAGCAGCAGCAGCAGGAAGGCATCGTCAGGGTAGGGATGGAACCCATGACCTCCTGTTTACAGGCGAGGGAGTTAACATCTCCTAGCCATCCTGATTATGATGAGAGATGCACAAAACTCAAATATATATATAGCAGCAGGCATCGTCAGGGTAGGGATCGAACCCGCGATCCTCCTGTTTACAGGCGAGGGAGTTAACATGTCTTAGCCATCCTGATTATGATGAGAGACACACAAAACTCAAATATATATAGCAGCAGGCATCGTCAGGGTAGGCATAGAACCCACGACCTCCTGTTTACAGGCGAGGGAGTTAACATGTCTTAGCCATCCTGATTATGATGAGAGGCTCACAAAACTCAAATATAAAAAGCAGCAGGCATCGTCAGGGTAGGGATCGAACCCGCGATCCTCCTGTTTACAGGCGAGGGAGTTAACATGTCTTAGCCATCCTGATTATGATGAGAGACACACAACACTCAAATATATAGCAGCAGGCATACTAAGGGTAGGGATGGAACCCGCGATCCTCCTGTTTACAGGCGAGGGAGTTAACATGTCTTAGCCATCCTGATTATGATGAGAGATGCACAAAACTAAAATATATAAAGCAGCAGGCATCGTCAGGGTATGGATGGAACCCACGATCCTCCTGTTTACAGGTGAGGGAGTTCACGTCTTAGCCATCCTGATTATGATAAGAGACACACAAAACTCAAATATATATAGCAGCAGGCATAGTCAGGGTAGGGATCGAACCCGCGATCCTCCTGTTTACAGGCGAGGGAGTTAACATGTCTTAGCCACTGTGGCACTAATAATCCTCACCACCACCACCACCATCATCATCAGCAGCAGCAGCAGTAGCCTGATCATCATCATCATCATCATCACCATCATCATCACCATCACATTAACCTATGATCTTCCCCAGGATCACTTTCATCAGCAGCAGCAGCAGCAGACCGCCTCCTCCTCCTCCTCATCCTCCGTGGCCGTGAACGAGGCGACGAGAGGGAGGGCCGAGGGGGCCGAGGGGGCCGAGCGGGCCGAGCGGGCCGAGCGGGCCGAGCGGGCCGAGGAGGCGGAGCAGCGGGCGGCCTGCGAGCGGGAGCTCCGCGGGCCGCCCACGCCGGACGAGGAGTTTTCGGACAGCGAGCACAACTTCCTGGACGCGAGCATCGGCGGCGTGGCCGTGGCCCCGGCACACGGTTCGGTGCTCATCGAGTGCGCCAAGCGCGAGCTGCACGCCACCACGCCGCTGGCGTGCCCGGACCGGGCACAGCCCACGCGCATCGCCCTCGTCTTCTATCAGCACAAGAACCTCACACGCCCCCACCACGGGCACGCACTCTGGGAGGCCAGGGTGGCCGCGCGGGAGAGGTGAGGGCGGGGAGGTTGGTGGTGGTGGTGGGGGTGGGTGGGTGGGGTGGGTGGGTGGGGTGGGGGAGAGGGGGACGCGTGGTGGTGGTGGTGGGGGTGGTGGTGGGGGTGGTGGTGGTCGTGGTGGGGGTGGTGGTGGTGGTGGTGAAGGTGGTGGTGGTGGTGATGAAAGTGATGGTGGTGAATGCGCTGGTGATGGTGGTGGTGTGGAAGGTGGTGGTGGTGGTGGTGGTGCTAAATGCGCTGGTGTTGGTGGTAGTGATGAAGGTGGTGGTGGTGGTGGTGGTAGTGATGAAGGTGGTGGTGGTGATGAAGGTGATGGTGGTGAATGCGCTGGTGATGGTGGTGGTGTGGAAGGTGGTGGTGGTGGTGCTAAATGCGCTGGTGTTGGTGGTAGTGATGAAGGTGGTGGTGGTGATGAAGGTGATGGTGGTGAATGCGCTGGTGATGGTGGTAGTGAGGAAGGTGGTGGTGGTGGTGGTGGTCGTGGTGGTGGTGGGGGTGGTGGTGGGGGGGGTGGTGGTGGTGGTGGTGGGGGTGGTGGTGGTGGTGGGGGTGGTGGTGGTGGTGGGGGTGGTGGTGGTGGTGGTGGGGTGAAGAGAAGACGGAGACTTGTGTAGTTGTGCGCGGTGTTGTGGTGGTGGTGTGTCGTACAGATCGTCCCCCGGGTTGCGGAAGGCACGACTTAGGGAAATCCGACCTTGCGGAAATGTCCTTAGACCTTCCTTTGCCAGTACCAAAACGTCGTGAGAATAATAATATGGGCTTTTCCCCTTTTTTCTGGCAACAAAACTGAGTCCTTTTTTTAACGAGGATTCACGGCTACTGCATTAACCACAATACCTGCAGTAAAAATGCAAACAAAAAACACACTATGATAATATATGATGATGCATTGTCCTTGAAACAGATTGGTCCACACCAAGGGACGGCTTTCTTTCGAGCACCAATTGGGTCGAGGCTCAAAAGAAAGCCGTCCCTTGGTTGTGGACCAATCAGTTTCAAGGACAATGCATCATCATATTATATTATCACAGTGTGTTTTTTTTGTTTGCATTTTGACTGCAGGTATTGTGGTTAATGCAGTAAACACGAATCCTCGTGAAAAAAAAGGTATCAGTTTTGTTGCCAGAAAAAAAGGGGAAAAACTTACGGAAATGCTTCCGTAAATCGAGTTAAAAAAAATCTACATGCGGAAATGTTTGCGTTTGTTCGGTAAGCCCAGCTGGTGCCGTGCGGTGAGGTTGCAAGGTGAATACCACGGAGGGAGGCCTGAGGCAGGCTGCATCACGTGATTGTTTGTTTTCTATGCTTAGAACGATCTTTTTTTGCCCAATGTTCACGTTTGCCAGTTTTAATTTTTAAAGTGTAGTTCACGAGTTACTTCCCTCATGTACTTTAACACAATTACACTTCGATTTCTTACAGTCTGAACCAACAGCAATTGGAGAAATCTAGGCCTAGCCGAATGCATCTAAACGAATATTCAAAAATGACTGCTTTCTGTTTACAATGTTAACATGTTCTTTGGTTCTTTCGGTAAAGTCACGTAGAATGAGAATAAAATAAAAAATAAAATAATAAAATAATAAATTGATAAAATAAAATAACACAATAATATTCTCTCAGAATATTCTCTCAGAATATTATTGTGTTATTTTATTTTATCAATTTATTATTTTATTCTCATTCTACGTGACTTTACCGAAAGAACCAAAGAAGATGAATCCTTGCAGTCACGAAAGCTTTCAATGGAAATATTAAAATGTTTCGTGGTATTTCTAAACAATTGGTTAGAGTATATCGGTGTTCTATTAGTAGTGTTAGGGTAGATATTTGATGAGATTAACGACTCATAGGAGTTCATCTTCTTGGTTATTTCGGTAAAGTCACCCACGTAGAATGGAATTATGAAATAATGAAAATAAAACGTAATAAAATAAAATTCTCACGACGTTTCGGCCACAACACAAGTAGCCTTCTTCAGGTGACAGTTCTGTTCCTTCACCTGAAGAAGGCTACTTGTGCTCATTGGTTTTTTCGGTAAAGTCACGTATGTAGAAATACAATAAAATTATATTAAAACCAAACAATCACGACGTTTCGATCACAACACAAGCGATCTTCATCAGGTGTCAAGAACAAATCGTGTTGTATTTACCTCCATGATTTGACTGCTTTCTGTTTACAATATTGTCCTTGACACCTGATGAAGATCGCTTGTGTTGTGATCGAAACATCGTGATTGTTTTGTTTTAATATAATTTTATTGTATTTCTACATACGTGACTTTGCCGAAAATACCAATGAGTAATTTTATGCAGTCACGAAAGCTTTGACACTTTATTAAGGCTACTTGTGTTGTGGCTGAAACGTCATGAGAATTTTATTTTTATTGCGTTTTATTTTTATTATTTCATTTCCATTCTACCTGGCGGTGACTTTACCGAAAGAACCAAGAAGATGAATCCCTGCAGTCGCGAAATCTTTAAATCGAGACTCATAGGAGATGCCGGGCGTTATGGACAATGATATGATGAGGCTGCGATAGAAGATGGATGACAGTGTGATACCGTATTGAGAGAGAATGAACATCATCAGTTACTGCGTAGGGGAAGACACAACTATTTCCGGCTATGGGAATTTATCTTGATTTTGGGGGGGTGAAATTGTTCAACCCTCCGACATGCGTGAATGAAATTCAGCTTACGGATCCTTCTCGGCAACCTCTAACCCCTTCCGTAACCTGGGGGACTGCCTGTACTCCGCTTAACGGCCAAATCACTCGATAGCCGCTTTCGCGGAGCCGATTGCCACCGTTAAGCGGCTGGGTTCCATTGTGTCGCGGGCCTCATGGTCAGCATGGAGCCCGTGACCTCCTGAGTCCCCAAACGAGGCAGCGAGCGTCTCCCCCCCCCCCCGCCCCCTTCCGCACCCCGCCCGCCGCCCGCAGGGAGAAGGAGCTCCTCCGCCAGCAGCAGGCCCGGCAACAGCTGCTGGGGCTGGACTCCACTCCGTCCCCTGCGCCGGAAGAGCGGCGGCGACGGCAGCCGCCGCCGCTCTCCCCGGCGGCGGCCGCCCCGGCCAAGCGTGGGCGAAGGCCCCGTCGCCCGGACGAGCCCCCGGCCGCCAAGGGCAGGCCCAGGCTGCGGCCGGGCCTCAGGCATGAGTGGGCGCCGCCGCTTTCGCCGTCGCCGTCGGCTCCGCTGGGCGGCGACGGAGGCGCCGCCGAGCTCCGCTTCTTCGCGGGCGGAGGAGGAGGCGACGGAGGAGGCGGTGGAGGCGGTGGAGGCGGCGGCGACGGAGGGGCGGCGCACGGAGGAGACGGCGTGGAGGAGGAGGAGGAGGAGGAGACAGCCGCGGCTCGGGGGCCCGCCGAGGGGGCGGGGGCGGCGGCCCCCCCCGCGTCAACGTCGTGCCCCCTCCTGCCGCCGGGCCCCCCGACGCGGGGGGCCCCCGGCACCGCGGCCGCCCCGCCCACGTTCCTCACCACGTGCGCGCGGCCGCGCATGCAGATGAGCGGCAACTACGGCGGATTCCTTTGAAGCGGTTTTGGGCGGCGGCGGCGGCGGCGGAGTGTGGCGGGAGAGGTGAGCGGCGGAGATGGGGCTGACTCTGTGGCCATGGTGGTGGTGGTGGTGGCTGTGGCCATGGTGGTGGTGGTGGTGGTGGCTGTGGCTGTGGCTGCTTTAGCGGTAGCAGCAGGAGCAGCAGCAGCAGCTTCATCTTTCACAGTGGGGGGCTGGTCGCTGCCCACGGAAGCCACAATGTCGAGAGGTATTCTTGGACGTGGTGTGCCGGGAGGGGCGGGGGGGGGGGGGGGGTTTGCACGCTGGCCGACAGACCCCCACCCCCGCCCCCTGCCCTTCCCCCCCCCCCCCCCCCCCCCCCCCACTTTCCAGAGCCCCTTCCCCTGGAAGAGACTCCACCCCCCCACCCCACCCACCACGGAGTAACAGCAATAAAAAAACTAAATCGGTGCGAGCTTCGACATCATCATGAGTATCGTCATAATCGGCAGCGGCCGGCCATCATCGTCGTCGTCGTCAACAGCAGCAGCAGCAGCAGGAGAATAAACCGACACCAGCAGCTGCATCAGCAGCAGCAGCAGCAGCAGCGGCAACAGCGGCAACAGCGGCATCAGCGGCGATAATTTTCAATGGAATCATCAGCAGCAGCAGCAGCAACAGCAGCAGCAGCAGTGCCAACCCTCACTCTCATGGCGCTGAGCCGGTCACCTCTCAAATGAGGCTCTCCCCTCCCCTCCCCCCCCTACCCCCCAACTTCCTCCGCCCACCGCACGTCACAGACTCTGGGGATGGACTCTCAGGGAGCAGCCCCGATGACGGTGGTGGTGGTGGTGGTGGTGAGTGGGGTGAGTGGGGCGAGTGGGGCGAGTGAGGTGAGTGAGGTGCGTGGGATGGCTACAGCCTAGCGGGGGTCGTGAATGGGAGAGGCTGAGGTGAATTATTGGTGCTACAGGAGCTGAGCGGTTTCGACTACCAAGCCATCGTTACTTCACTGGTGCTAACATCCGTTTTTGTTTTTATACTGGGCCGAATGCGTTCGAGGGGAGACCTTTTTACAATTAGTCTGCGGCCGTGGCTCGGGGTGGGCGGTGGTCTTGGAGGTTCGGAGTTTGCGGGAGTTGGTTGGCACCTTTTGCAAAAAAAAAAAAACTTTCGGGTGCTGGATTTTCTACCTGATCTCCACCTCCTCCTCCACCTCGTCCTCCATCTCCTCCATTGCCTCCATCTCTCTCCACCAGCGTTCCATTCCGCCTGCCCGCTCTCCCGTCCGGCGTCTCCTCCAGCTCCTGTTTCCCCTCCCCAAACCCCAAACCGCTCCTTGCTCCTCCTCCCTCTCTTCCGTCCGCCGGCTTGGAAGATTCAACTCGCGAATACCTCAAATTGTGATGATGGTGAATGACGTGCGGCGGTGACGGCGATGGTCGTTTTTGACGCAACGCTGGGGGAGAAGCAGAACCAGCAATTCTCGAAGGACGAGAGGGGGACTCTGAACGAGGCGAGAGATGTCGAGTTGACGTGAATGATGGACGGTTGTGTTTTTTTTGTTGTTGTTGCCGTCGTTGTTTCGTGTGGTTGGCGAGTTGCGTGGAAGCTGGCCCACGCAGTTGCACTCGCAGAGGGAAGTGGGAACGAGCAAACAGGCAAGGGGCACGCGGAGATACGACGCAAAGGTGCAGTCTCGCACGCAACTGGCACACAGAGACTCGCACGGACGCACAGATACAGACTCGCCCATAGGCAGAGGCTCGCACGCGCAGACACACGCACGGACAACGACACAGATCCCCCCGCATAGCCTTTAACAAACTGCTGGGGCAAGTGCCGCTAGCGAGCACCTATGAAGGCCGGCACGGCACACGCAGGGGGTTGGGGTGGCCAGCACCACGCACGGCCGCCTTTGTCCCCCCCCAGTGTCGATGCTTACCGCACCAGGTACCCATTTGAGGCTGAGTCGACCTCGGGGAGGCTCAAGACCAGCCAGTTCAGATAATCGCCACCGGTGTTGGCCGCGAGCGGGAATCGAACTTGGGTTTCCAGGTTCGTAGCGCGGAGTGACAATACACTACAGCTCCCACAACACACAGACGCGCACAAGCGGACTTGCTCACACGCAGAGACTCGCGCGCAGACGCACGCTCACTGGCACACCGAAACAAACACACACACAGACACACAGACAGACACAATCATTGACACACGGACACACAGACTCCCTCGCACACGCAGAGAGACCCAGACACCAGAGAAACACAACACGCGGGAAAACTGCCCCTCGCAAACACACACACCCCCAGTGTGGAGAAGCACGACACTCTGACGCAGGGAAACACAGATGTGAGTGCATGCACAGAGACGCAGATCGTAAAGGGAACCTCACATTGAACTCCGCTCGGCGTGTATCAGTGGGTGCTTTAATTTTCTGCCGCCGGTTTTCCGGGAGTGTTGCCCTTTGCCCCCCCCCAGCCCCCCCCCCCTTCCCCGTGTCCCAGGCATCGGATTTACAGGCGTCGACAAACACGGTGCTCGCAAACCGCACTCGGAGGAGGCCAGCAGCGTCCATAGGGGAACTTGGGAAGAGGCTTAAGTAGAACTTCTCGAGCAGTGGTTCTTCACCTTTACCGCAGCCTTTGCATCCCTTTGGTTCTCAATCGTTAAACAAACAAAAAAAATGCGTAATGTTAATTTAAAAATTAACATTACGCATTGTTTCATCGAAACACAGGTTTCGATGAAACAAAGCAAAAAAAAATACGGCCACGTCTCTTACAAAACAAATCCGGCACACCCCCCAGAAAGGGCTTGTCGCACCCACAGTGGGTGCGTGCACCCGGGGTTAAGAACCACTTTTCTAGAGGTAAAGATGGAGGAGGTAGGGGGGAGGTAGGGTGGGTGGGTCGGTGTCGACACGATGGGGAGTGTCCTGGAGGTGAAGGGGATTTAAAGATGGCTGCTAAATCTTGTAACTCTACCGATGCGGAACAAAAAATTTCGGTGCTCGCAAATCGGTTGCGGGGTTGGGGTTGGGGTGGGAGCCAGTGCCTCCGAAAGGGAGCTTGGGGAACAGCTTAAAGAGAAGTTCTAGAGAAATGGTGTCAGGGGAGACGGGGGCGGGGGGCTGAAGGAGTAAACACGACGGGAGCTGTGGCGAGTCACCGGTAGGCGAGGACGCCAATTTCCAGATGGCTGCTGAATCTCTTAGCTCCCTCTACCAACGCAGAACAAAACATACGGTGCTCGCAAATCGGTTGGGGGGTGGTGGTGGTGGTGGTGGTGGGGGTGGTGGTGGGGTACGGGGCGAGGTGGGAATCGGAGCCTCCGAAAGGAGCCTCCGGGTACAGCTTGGCAGAAGCAGCGAAGCCCCCTTCCGCCCGCCCGTCCGCCCGCCCTCCGGCCATCGTTGTCGCCATCGGCTCCTCCTCCTCCGATGATGATGGTGGTGGTGGTGGTGGAGGGAGAGGTGCTTGCCGACCTCCACCTCTTTGCTGGAGGGGTGACGGGGCAGAGCAGTGAGGTCCGGCGGAGACGGCGAGGAGGAAATCGTCGGAGCCGGGAGAGGGGGGGGGGGGGGGTTGCTGCTGCGGCGATGGCGACGGGGTCGTGTCTAGTCAATTTCACAATGGCTGCTAAATCTCTTAACTCTCTCTCACTCTCTCTCTACCCGATGCCGAAAATAATTACGGTGCTTGCAATCCACGCTCGGGGGTGAGGGGTGTGGGGGGAGGGATGGCTGTAGGGACAGGAAGTGTCCTAGAGGGACGCGGGAACAGCTTGAGACGTTATAGAGAGATGGGGGGGGGGGGGGGGGCGAGCGAGGGGTGAGTGCGTGGGGGGGGGGGGGGGAGCAGATGCGGTGTCCGTGTTAAGTCCCAGAGGTGTGCGGGTGAGCAGCGCGGTTCAACACGGCTGCTAAATTTGCTAATTCAGGGCAGCGGTGGGTGACATGGCACGTGACGTCTTACCTACGTTTGCAGAGTAGTGGGGGGGGTCGGGGTCTACTTTATGCAGGTCACTGTGTGTGTGTGTCTCTCTCTCTCTCTCTCGGCATGCTACATTCCCTCGTGGACGGCGGAGGGACTTGCTTGGCAGAGATGAAATGAAATATCGAAAGGAAAGCCTTGCGTGTAATAATAGAAATAGATGTGTGTGTGTGTGTGTGTATATATATGTACGAGCACGTCTTCGCCGAAATGCAAAATTAACGGGTGTGGATGCGTAGGGAGGGACAATACGAAGGAGGGGGTGTGGATAGGTAAGAGGGGGTACAGGAAGGAGGAGGAGATGGACACGGGGAAAGGGGAGACGCGACGAGGAAGAAGGAGACAACGGAGCTGATGGATGAATGAGGGGTGAAATCCGTCCATCGGTATGGTTCCTGTCGGGTGGGGGCGGGGCGTGGGGGCGGGGCGTGGGGGTGTGGGTGGGGACGTTGTTGGGGCGTGTGCCGTTGGCGTGGGTTATCGGGTCATCTGCATCGAGTGTGTGGGGCGCGATGCGGAAATGGAGTCGGTGGGCGGGTTGGGTGGGGTGGGAGGGGGGGAGGAGTGGGGATGAGTGCGTGGGGCGGGTGGGTGGGGTTACTTTCTTGGTGCTTTGTTGTGCAGTGGCTACCTCACAGTCGAGCGATGACGCGTTAGAGATTTAGAGACGTCCGGATCTTACCCAGGGGCATGCCGACGGCGGTGGTACGATCGGCGGATGCTGCATTCAGGGCTTCATTTATCAAGACTTCCCCCCCCACCCCACCCCCTCCCCTCCCCCCCACCCTCCCCTCCCCTCCCCCCACCCTCCGCCAGGCGTCACTGGGGGCGGTAGTAGACAAGGAGGCGTGGTGTGTAAGCGGCACTGGACCCCTTCGGTAGTAGACAAGGAGGCGTGGTGTGTAAGCGGCACTGGACCCCTTCGGTAGTAGACAAGGAGGCGTGGTGTGTAAGCGGCACTGGACCCCTTCGCGAAGTCGAAGTGGTGGTGTGGGTAACAGCAGCAGTTAGTGGTTGGTAGCATCATCCACGTGGCGATGGGGCGACGTAATACCGCACGTGGCGACGGCACCGGCTCAGGTGACAAGACTGGTGGCCGGCCGAAACCGAGGCGACCGGAGGGGTTGTAGCCAAGGAGGGGGTGGTTGGAGGGGAGTGGGAACAGGCGCATCCAATGGAGGGAGGCTCACCGTCGAACATTTGCCTTCACGCTAGGCCCAGGGCCTGCGGCCTGCGAGGAGACTTCCTCCGCGCTAGGCCCAGGCCTGCGGGATGCGACTCCCCGCGGGCGTTTTAAAAGCGAAACATTGCCTAAGTGCTGTTAACATCATCGGCGGCGTGATGGGCCGGTCCTATCGGTGCCCTTCCGCCCTTCCGTCCGCCCGTCCGCCCGCCCGCCCGCCCGTCCGCCCGCCCGCCCGTCCGCCCGCCCGCCCGTCCGCCCGCCCGCCCGTCCGCCCGCGTGCAGTGTAATGGGCCGGCTGTTGTCTTGGCCGAGTGAAATAATGCAAAGTGGCTATCCTCGGTGGGCTTCGCGGCGATTCGCGAGAGGTTTCGATGATTCATTCGTCGGTGACAGCGGCGGCGACGAATCGGGGCGACGATCAATTTTTGCGTTGTTATTGAAAGCGTCGAGAAGGAGTGATCGACACGAGGAGGAGGAAGAAGATTTTTTTTTTTTACTTTTACTTTTACTACTACTACTACTACCCGTAAACGGAACCCCGGGGGGAACCCGTCCAATGTTTGTGTGAAGGGCGAGCGTGCTCGTTTGAGAATTGTGCTGGTGGGCAGGGCGGGGCCGGCCTGGTCTGGTGGGCGGAATCTAAATCAGGAAACGATCTCTGGGTGTGAGGGTTGTGGTGGGGTTTGTGGTGGGGTGGGGGGTGGGGGGGGGGGGGTTTGGGGGTGTGGGGGGTCTCGGGGCCGGGGGAGGGGGAATTTTGGTCAATCTCTTTTTGTACGTCGTAGTCGTCGTTGTTGTTTGTTGTTGTTTTTTTACCGATTTTTTTAAAAATGAACCTGCGGCGACACTACGAGCGATGCATGACGACGATGACGTCATTGATGCAGGACTCCTCCTCCTCCTCCTCTTCCTCCTCCTCTTCCTCCTCCTCCCCCCCTCCTCCCCCTCCCCCCCACCTCCTCCTCGTCCTCGTCATCACCATCGCGCATTCGTGCCGAAATTTTAAAATGCTTTTGCCGCTCTATTATTATTGTTGTTGTTATTGTTGTTGTCGTCGCTGTCGCCTGTTCTGTTTGTACACAACTTGCGCTGGAGCGTCGTCAATAATCGAGTGAGGTTTTTTTGTTTTTGTTTTAAATATTGTTCTGTTCAATGAATTAAAGATGGCGGCTAAAAACCCCCGTGACTGGCCGACGGCGAAAGTGAAGCCCCGGCCAATCGGAGCGCGGCGTGCACGCACGGAGAGCTCCGATTGGCTGGCGCCGCTGGCTCGTCACATCTCCTGCCTCCTCCCCCACGGAAACGCGGTGACGTCACGCCCCCCCCCCCCCTCGCCCTCCGACCCACCCACTCCACCGCTCCTGGCCCCCTCCGATATAAGCGACCAATCGGTGAGCCCGCAAGCTCTGGTGCTATTGCCGCTCGCACTGATTTTCTCGCCCGTCGCGACGTCATCGCCCCGTCGTGACGTCATCGCCCCGTCGTGACGTCGCTCACCGTCGCGACGTCGCTCACCGTGACGTCGCTCACCGTGACGTCGCCCCCCGTGACGTCGCTCACCGTGACGTCACTCAACGTGACGTTGCCCCCCCCGTGACGTCGCCCCCCCGTGACGTCGCCCCCCCGTGACGTCACCGTGCCGCCCCCTCGCACTGAAAGCCACGTGACGCGTGACGCGCACACACACACACACGGGTGCTTTGTGTTTTAAACGGGCGGTCGCGTCCTCCCTCCCCGGGTAAACTTTTAAACTTTTTTAAAACGGCGGTGACGGCGGCGACGGCGGCTGTGGCGGAGGATGCGGAGGACGGTTTTTTTTTTGTTTGCAAAAATCAAGAGAGGCGATTTTTACAGTGAGGGTGGTTGACGATGTCGACGACGATGTCGACGACGATCGTGACGATGGATCTTTCACGACTGCTTCGATGGGCTTGCGCCCGCCCGCACGAACCCCTCGAACCCCACGAACCCCTCGAACCCCACGAACCCCACGCACCCCTCCGCAGCCGCAGCCGCAGCCGCCCCGGTTTGTCTGCGTGGTGATTCTTGGTGACGATTTTTACACAAGCGACGAGGATTTCAGGTTTCGAGGGGGAAATTTTGCGGGCGTTTTGTTTTCTTTGGAATCGCGCCGATGTTTCTCTCTCTCTGTCTGTCGGCGGCGGCGGCGGTGGCGGTGGTGGTGGTGGCGTTCGTTCCGCTCGCGCGATCCTTATATTATTATAATAATTGTGATTGTAATTTTAATATTATTATTATTATTGTTGTCGTCGTCGCTCGTTCGTTTGTCGTTTGCTGGTTGAAATTTTTTAGGTTTTTTTTTTTGCTACTTAAGTTGTTGATATCCGGCCGTTTGTTTTGTTGGGGGGGGGGGAATTTTTTTTCTCCACTTTTTTTGTACAAAAAAAAAATAACATGACGGTGCTTCTCTCTCCCGACCCCCTTAAGAAGTTTCTCGTTCTTCATTTTGTCTTCCGTTTGTGGTCTTTTGAAATTATTGTCATATTTTTTTTTCTTCAAAGTTGAGATTGTATCTTTAAGAGTCGATGCAAGCATCGTATCGATCGATGGAACAATTCCGCTTGAGGACGCACAAAGACAACAGATCACTACCCCCCTGTGTGTAGCCTGTAACAAAGTGTTTGGGCAAGTGCTGCTCGTAGCGAGTAGCACACACCCACCCACTCACCCACTCATCCACTCGCTCACCCACTCATCCACTCGCTCACCCACTCATCCACTCGCTCACCCACTCATCCACTCGCTCATCCACTCATCCACTCGCTCACCCACTTACTCACCCACTCATCCACTCGCTCACCCACTCATCCACTCGCTCACCCACTCATCCACTCGCTCACCCACTTACCCACTCATCCACTCGCTCACCCACTCATCCACTCGCTCACCCACTCATCCACTCGCTCACCCACTTACCCACTCATCCACTCGCTCACCCACTCATCCACTCGCTCACCCACTCATCCACTCGCTCACCCACTCATCCACTCGCTCACCCACTCATCCACTCGCTCACCCACTCACCCACTCGCTCACCCACTTACTCACCCACTCATCCACTCGCTCACCCACTCATCCACTCGCTCACCCACTCATCCACTCGCTCACCCACTCATCCACTCGCTCACCCACTCTTCCACTCGCTCACCCACTCATCCACTCGCTCATCCACTCATCCACTCGCTCACCCACTCATCCAATCGCTCACCCACTTACTCACCCACTCATTCACTCTCTGCAAAGACAAAGATTAGCCTCTAGCAGGGCTGTATGGGCAAGTGCTGTTAGCAGTGAGTAGCACTCACCCACTCATTCACCCACTCATTCACCCACTCATTAACCCACTCTTCCTCTTATGGAAGTGCATCGTGTTCGACGATGATGACTTCCTCTTCTACCTTTGATGGCTGGAAAGTCCAATTCGTAAACGTGCACTGTTTTGCCACAGTCAGAACACACAACGCTGGCTTTGGTGTTGGTGGGTTGAGTGCCGTAAGACGCCCGTGTCTTTTTCCACGTTTTTTTTTAACGGCATACTCCCATTATCTCCGCCTCCAGGTTTTTGCAGGCCCTCACAGTGTCACTTCCCGGGTGGACCGCTCAGCAGGAAGGTCTTCGAGGCTCGTCGGTTTGACGCCGCAACTTTTTCACGGCTACTTTTTAACCGGTCCCCGCAGCGCTCTTTCTTCTTCTTCTTCTTCTGGACATCGTGTAGTTGGCCATACACGACCTCTCATGGGAACGTGTCCGAGCCAGCAAAGTTGACGCTTGGTGATGGTGCTTCCCATGTTTTAGCAGTTTATTCGTTCCAGCATTTCCGTGCGTGCCACGCGGTCTTGCCACCTGACTCCAAGGATGCGTTGTTTGCCATCGGATGTGAAAGGCCCTTGACAGTTTTACGTGCCGGCTGTACGTTGTCCATGCCTCGCGGCCTCACGAGAGGCTTGAGAGGCACAATGCCTCGTGGACAACTGTTAATTTTTTTTTTGTGTGTGCTGATCAGGTCATTGTATTAGAGAGAGAACCCCCCCTCTTTATCAGTCAACGAAAGGAGGCTGAGGCTTGTCGCAAGGCGGTGTTCGACTTCAGTATCGATGGTGCGGCCGTGGGAGAATATGCTTCCCAGGTATTTAAAAGATGGACCAGTGGACAGCTCATTTCCAATGATGGTAAAGACCCCGGGCGGGGGAGGGGGGGGTGGTCAGGAGGAGCGCTGGTTTCACCGTTGACAGATTTCTTCAGCCCTTTGTGTGTTGACCTGCAGCTCCATCCTCCTGTAGGCGTTTAGAGCAGTTGAGAGGGCAGCTTGCAGGGCCTCTGGTGTGGTGTACGTTGCGCTACAAGGGAACAGTCATCCGCATGCTGTCACACCAGGATGTGCTCGGCTGTTATCTTCATTTTTGGCCCGGGGCCTTCTGATATTAAAACGGTTTCCATCCATAATAATAAAGGTTGTTTTTGGGTTAGATCGCGTTATTTATAAATGTGTCGTAACCCTCCACCACCCGACACGGCCAATCAGCAAAAAAAGTGTCACGTTGACAAAAGACAACAAATAGTTCACTACTTTAGCCCACCGGTGTGTTGAAGAGTGAATCCACAACATTTACAGATTGAGTAGTGCGACGTTTCGCTGGTAATTACATCCAGCATCATCGAGCAATTCGCCAGAATGGTAATTACATCCAGCATCATAGGGCGAATTGTCCGATGATGCTGGATGTAATTACCAGCGAAACGTCGTACTAACTCAAACTGTAAATGTTGTGGATTCACTCTTCAACACACCGGTGGGCTAAAGTAGTGAACTAATTTGTCTTTTGTCAACGTGACACTTTTTTTGCCGATTGACCGTGTCGGGTGGTGGAGGGTTTTGACACATTTATAAATAAGCGCGATCTAACCCAAAAAAAACCTTTATTATGAATAACATTGCTCGCGAAAGCCTCCCACGTGTTAAACTGGTTTCCATCCAGTCTGAAGTCAACTTTTACACCCTGGTAAACCCTGGACTGCCATGTCTTTGCGCAGCATTGATGTAACAGAGGTAATGGAGATGTCAAAAATGACTGGTGCAGGAGCACCGCCTTGTCGCACCCCTTGTGCAGACCTTGAAAGGGTGCGATTCCTGTTCCCCCAACAGTCACGCGAGCTATCGTCCCTCGTGGAACTGTCATAGGATTTAAAGCTTTCGTGACTGCAAGGATTCATCTTCTTTGGTTCTTTCGGTAAAGTCACCACGTAGAAGGGAAACAATAAAATAATAAAAATATAAAACAATAAAATTGTTGTAAAACAATACAATTATTATTCTTGGTTCTTTCGGTAAAGTCACCACCACGTAGAAGGGAAACAATAAAATAATAAAAATATATATACCAATATATTTTATTATTGTATTGTTTCCCTTCAACGTGACTTTACCGAAAGATCTTCTTTGGTTCTTTCGGTAAAGTCACCACGTAGAGTGAGAACAAAATAATAAATTGATAAAATAAAATAACACAATAATGTTCTCACGACGTTTCGGCCACAACACAAGCGGCCTTCATCAGGTGAAGGGGCGAGACTGTCTGGTAGGACAGCGCTGGAGTGAAAGAGCCACGTTCAGATCACGGCCTTTTAAGCTGTGTGAGAGGAACAAAGCGCCTTAGAGTCGCGGCATCTCTTCAGAAAGGTGAGAGACTCGATTAGTTGAGCCTTCTTATCCCGAAGTCTGTTGAATGATCTTAAGGATGTGTGGAATCCCTCCCCTTAGAGGCGGTTAAATTTCGATTTAAAGCTTTCGTGACTGCAATGATTCATCTTCTTTGGTTCTTTCGGTAAAGTCACGTAGAATGAGAATAAAATAATAATGAGAATAAATTAATAATTATTTTATTATCATTCTACGTGGTGACTTTACCGAAAGAACCAAAGAAGATGTCATAGGATGTTGAGGAACCCCGGGCGGAACCACTATACTTGCACAGGACCTCCACAAAGCGGTTCTCTGTCGACCGCGTCGGAAGGCCTTTGGGCAGATGCACAAAGGCCACGGACAGGTGTTGGCGATGCACCGCTGCACTACCTGCAGCTGCTTAGGAAAGCCGCGCTGGAATTCTGGCAGTAGGTCCTGCGAGGTGTTGCGGATTAACCTCCAGAGCGTCGCTTTGGCACGGTGCCGTCCCTGCTGTTTGCCGCAGACAGATTCGTCGCCTTGATTTTTGACTGATTGTCGAAGTGTTTGCACCCTTCCATTGCTTGGGGGGGGGGGGGGGTGCTCGCTCTCTCTCTCTCTCGTTCCCAGATTTCCAGGATGTAGAGGCGAAGTGATCTGGTGCACAAGTAGGCCCCCTCCCTCTTGGATGATTTCAGCGCGGATGTCCGTCTGGCCTGGGCGTCTGATTGTGTTTGAGTGACTCGATGGCTTGACTGACCCCAGTGAAAGGCCGGCGGTATGAGCCACTGCGTCGTAAACGTTGGTGCTGAGCGAGGTCCACTCTTCTTCAGCTGCAAAACCCTAGCACATTATGAGACCTCCTTAGCCAGTAACAAGATATAGGAATAGGTTTTACCCTTTTAACTGGCACAAAAACTGACACCTCTATTCAAGGCATCATGTTTGCAATGACCACAACACAAGCAGTCTTTTGGCGTCTTCTGGTCCAACACCAATGGAGACTAGGCTCTAAGAAAAGCTGTCTCGGGTGTGGACCAATCAAATTCAAGGACAGTGCCAATATTATTATCAGAGTTGTCTTTTTTGTTTGCATTTTGACTGCTTGTGTTGTGGTCATTGCAAACATGATGCCTTGAATAAAGGTGTCAGTTTTTGTGCCAGTTAAAAGGGTAAAACCTATTCCTATAACCCTAGCACAATTAAGGGATTCCACGTCGGCCGTTTCCTCGGCTACCGAGTAGCGAAGGTTCTCCTTGGCATCATCGCTCTTGAGTCGGGCATGATGGGTCGACTGGGCAGTTCCTCCAACACTGCAGAGTCGACCTCATTGGGTTGGTTGAGCAGGGCCTCAGAGTGCTCGGGCCCATCTCTGGGTGATCTGGTGCTGATCTGTGAAGAGAGCTACACCTGTGAACAGGAAGGGAAGTGAGCGAACACATTCTTGGGCCGTAGATGGTCTTCACTGCATCGTAGAAATCGCGCATGTCGTTTATGTCTGCATATGCGTGCATTTGATGGGATTTCATTGTCCACCGTGTATTTGAAGCGTTCGCAGGGTGGCCTGTGCCTCGCGACGCTGTGCTTGCCACTGGCTTCTGAGGGATCTTGAGTGCGAGTTGGGTGCTGCATCGTGAGCTGTCTATGCATGTTGTCCAGCATAGTGAGAATAGACGGAATTATCACGGAACCGGTATTAGTGGTTTTGCACTGCTGCAGTCGATGGTTTGAGCTTCTGCGTCGTAAAGATTGGTGCTGAGCGAGGTCCACTCTTCTTCAGCTGCAAAGTTTAGGACAATTAAGGGATTCCACGTCGGCCGTTTCCTCGGCTACCGAATAGCGAAGGTTCTTCTTGGCATCATCGCTCTTGAGCCGGCCACAGTGGATCTTCGATCGCAGGGCATACTTCCACGCGCAGTTTGGCAACAATCATGCCATGATCCGTCCGGCACTCGGCTCCTCTCATTGCGCGTGCGTGCGTGTGTGTGTGTGTGTGTAAAATTTACTTGGTGTCACATTTCACTGGCGTTGCGATTATGCAGTCGATGTTAGTGCCGATGTTTTTTGGGCCTTGGATGCATCCAGGGTGCCTTGTCATGCTTAATTTCTGTTGAGAAAGGAAGGTGTGCTCGTGATTATCGGATCATGCTCGGCGCAGAGGCTTTAAGGGCCTTATGCCGTTGGCGTTGACGTTTGTTGACAACCCCAGGTCAAGTTGTTCTTCCCCACTCTGGCATTAAAGTCACCAAATTGGGACGATTTTGTCGTGCCTGGGGATGCCGCTCAAGGCCGCGTCGAGTGACACTGTTATCCGATGGCAGTGTCGGAGCAATATACACTTAGCAGAGTGCCATGTGGTTTCTTTGCCGGGGGGGATGGGATAAGTACCTCGCTTGTGGATGGCATAAATACCTCGCTTATACCAACAGGTGCTTCCGTGAGATTCGACAGGGGAGTATTCTTCACGGAAAATCCCACTCGATGTAAGTTCTGTCCCGCAGGGGGATTTCCTCTCCAAAAGAAAGTGTCACCCTCTCCAAAATTCATTAAGTGACCACTCACCAACTTGCCTCGCTGAAAGCTGCGATGTCAATAGTGTAGCGCTTCAGTTCAGCAGCTACAAGTGCGGTCCTACGCTGGGACCTGTCAGTTCGTTGGGTGGCGTCCGGTAATGTTCTTAAATTCCACGCCACAAATCTTAGGGTGTATAGTTTTCGTCTTAAAGCTTTCGTGACTGCAGGGATTCATATTCTTGGTTCTTTCGGTAAAGTCACCACCACGTAGAAGAAGGGAAACAATACGACAAAATTCTCACGACGTTTCGATTGCAACACAAGCAATCATCATCAGGTGTTAAAGCCACGGCAATATTTTTTTTTGCTTTGGTTTTCACGCCTGATGATGATTGCTTGTGTTGCAATCGAAACGTCGTGAGAATTTTATTGTTTTATTTTTACTATTTCATTTTTTCCCCATTCTACGTGGTGACTTTTACCGCAAGAACCAAGAATATGGGCATAGTTTTGTTGTGCTTGTTTCGACTCATAACCCATCGAGGAGTTTTGGATTGGCCAATTTTTGAGCTACCTTTGCTAGGCCCTCTCCCCACGCGGGGTGAGCTGTGTGGCTCTTAAATATGGCTGCTCAGTCGCCCCCGGGGTTCTGCCGGGAGCAGCTGATACTCGTCCCAGCTGCCGACGACCTTTAATTTATCCTGTGCCGCTGACGTGCAGGGCTCGGGCTAGGAGCTCCATACCTGTCAACCCATGCGCTTTGCCCCGTATTCTTGTACAGGGAAATTGCATTTTCGGGTCCAGACAGTGTACAGCCGTCTCATAACGGGCAGAAATCTTTTTTTCTGTTTGTCTATTTGTGTGTTTCTCCCTTGTGATGGGACTTTGTAGGATGAACCTTGAGAATTATAAGGGGCACTGGGTGACCAATAAGGTCTGAATCGGTCTGTAACAAGGTGGTGCATTGATAAGGGGTTGACAGGAATGCAACTCCCAGGGCATTCAATCTAAGATCTGAAGTTTTCGTGACTGCAAGGATCCACACTCTTGGTTCTTTCGGTGAAGTCATCGCTTAGGTAGAGAAAATAAAAAATGAATTAAAATCACGACGACGTTTCGATTGCAACACAAGCGACCGTCATCGGGTGGAACAGACGCAGCAGGAGAACTGATGACACAGGAGAAAGAGCTGCTGCTGCTGCTGCTGCAACAAGAGGTTTATATATCGGATTTTGGTGGGCTCATCCCCCGCCCACTTACCCTTGTCATCAGTTCTCCTGCTGCGCCTGTTCCACCCGCCGACGGTCGCTTCTGTTGCGATCGAAACGTCGTCGTGATTTTAATTTATTTTATTTTGTATATATATATTTTTTTAATACCTACGTGATTACTTTACCGAAAGAACCAAAGGGGTATGGATCCCAGGGAATTCTTTCCTGCTCACGTCACCAGAATTCCCATTGCCGTCAGACTTGAAGGGTTCACGTTGGGATTCGCCCTTTGCAGAAGAAGATACCTGTGCAAGGAGATGTTTTATTAGTGGCGCTGGGGGTGGGGAGGGGTATGTGGGGGGGGGAGGGGAGGCGCTCTGTCCCAGTACCACATTTTTCACCGTGAGGAGGATCAGCTTCTTATGGCAAGAGGAAACTAAGGACGACCAGAAGGCTTCACACAGCTACAGGAGGCTGCCAGAGCCCCAGTCTATCAGAGGACTGCCCATATTGCTCTGCCAGCACGTCGCTTTCCTCTCAGGGTGTGCTCCCCTAGCCTCTGTCTTCCCAGACTTGCCCGCAAAGCAGCGAGGCGGCGGTTGACTGATGCCAGGGATGGCCTCCACGTCCAACCTCTGGTGAGTGCTGTGGCTCCAAGCTCCCCTGCCGATTAGCCCGAGGCCACGAAGATACAAAGTTACCGTGTGTAGCCACGAGAAGGCCCGGCAGGAGTCTTCGTGCGGTTGGTGGTGGTGGTGGTGGTGGCTAGTGGTGGTGCGGGTGGTGACGTGGGTGGCGGTGTCAAGAAACACAACCCCCTACCTCTACTCATCGGTTCTTTCAGTAAAGTCACGTAGGTATAAGTGGCGCTGGGGGGGGGGGGGGGGGGGGGGTGGGGTGGGGTGGGGGACGGTAACACTGTCGCGAGTGGTGCCATGATGGGAGGGACAATTTCGATTGGCCATTCCCCTCATGGCTGGTGACCCCTCCACCGTCAAATGAATTACCACTAAACCACGCCTAAAATATCCAGCTAGGCTTGTGCTGGAGGCCCCGAGGGACAGGCGTCCATGACGTCTCCTGGCCAAACCCCATTTGGTGGAGCCAGGAGGTTGAATCCTTACCATCGGGGTTCCTCCAGAAACAGCAAATAGCCACTGCGGGTGGCCACGTGGAATGTTTGAACGTTCCCTGCGGAGGAGAGGCTGCCACTCCTCTGTCGGGAGCTGGACCGGTACCGCCTGGATCTCTGTGGTATTCAGGAGGTCTGGTGGACCGGCTCTGGCTCCTGCCACCATGAGGGGTGGACAGTCCTCTACTTGGGACAGGAGATTGCCAAACAAAAGGGAGTGGCTCTTCTACTGAACAAAATAATGACGGGGGTATGAGAGCGTGGCGGTGAGGTGTGCGAAGCTGTAAGCCCCAGGCTACTTTGGGCTCGCCTTCCCATCAACCAGATGAGAAGGAGTGGTGGTCGTGGTTACTTATGCCCCCACCAAATACGAACATCCATGGAGGGATGCAGGCAAGGCCGATTAGTCAGATGCCTTCTATGACCTGTCACAGTTGCTAGCTAAAGTGGCCTCTTCGGAGAGAGTCATCCTGTTGGGTTAATTTAATGCCCGAGTTGGTCATGATGCTGGCACCTGATCTGGAGTGATTGGAGGGCATGGGCCAGATCAGCTCAATAACAACGGTAGGAGGCTGCTAGATTTGTGTGCAGCCCATGGGCTTGTAATTACCAACACGCTGTTCTGGCATCGGCACATCCACACAACATCATGGATGCATGCCGGGTCCAAGCAAGAACATCTGCTGGGCTACATCGTGACGGAACAGCAAATGCGGGACCATGTCCTTGACACCAGGACCTACTGTGGAGCTGATCTGCCCACTGACCGTCGACTAGTCATCTGTAAGATGCGCCTACCATTCTTCCATTCCGGTGGTGGGTGTACACCCAGGACCCCATTCAAACCCATAGTGGCCTGGTCTCAACTAGCTGATGAAAGTTGTAAGCGATAATTTCATCATCACTTGCGGTTGGGGTTTGCATTGTTCCCCACTCCTGATGTCGAGGGTAAATGGGCGCGGTTTAAGACTGTGGCTCATGCAGCTGCAATGGCTGCTTTGGGTGCACGGTCCAGACCTCCCCAGAGACCCTGGCTGACAGAGGAGGTGTTCAGGCTGGCTGAAAAAGCGACAGGCCCATTCTAATCATCTACAGCATCCCACATCAGAGAATGAGGGTTATCGCAGCTTTTGCTTAGAGGTTCAGAGAGCTGTGAGGCACGGCAAGGATTGGTGATCGTTGGTTGCTGAGGAAATGGAATCTGCCTCAGTGGCCCGTGATCACAAATCACTCTTTAATTCCATCAAAAAATAACTTACAGCGCCACACCTATTACCATCATTAGGGCAAAGAATGGTGATCCAATCTCTGACCCCCAGGAACAGGTTTTCAGATTGGCTGAGCATTTCTGTGAGGTTCCAGGGGGAGGGAAAATCCCTCAGCCTGGAAAACATCGTGGCACAAAATGAAGATGACCCTGCTGAGGCTGCCGTGCCTCAAATATTGGAGGAAGAAGTCATCCTCTGTGAGTGGCTGGCTGAGGTGCCATCTGTTGAGGAAGTACTGAAGGCGATCCCGAGTCTGAGACCAGGAAAGGCATCGGGTAGAGATGATCTCCTAAGCGAAATGCTGATGGAGTGTGGCGTTTGTGCACAGACTGCCCTACATGACACCATAACAACAGTCTGGACCACTGGACGGGTTCTGCAGGATTGGAAGGATGCCCTGATGCTCCCCCTCTTCAAGAAGGGGGACCGCACAGACTGTAACAACTACAGGGGCATCTCACTCCTCAGTGTGCCGGGAAAGGTCTTGGCAAATATTATTCAACATCGCCTTGCCAGGTACGCTGAGCAGAGGCTTGCAGAGCCCCAATGTGGTTTCAGGAAAGGGCGGTCCTGCACAGATGCCATATTTTCTGTCCGTCTGCTACAGCAGAGGTGTAGGGAATTCCAACAAGATCTACATCTCTGCTTTATTGACCGGGTCAAGGCTTATTATACCATTAGTAGGCCTGGGCTCTGGGTTGTTCTTCATGCTTTCGGAGTCCCTGACTCTCTGCTCACGATAATAAAGGACTTTCATGATGGTGAGCGGTCCTGGGTAAGCTACGTGGCCTGGAGTCGGAGCCATTCTTTTAATCAGTTGCGTAACGCTGTGTGGAAGCTACCTGGTCTGTCGCTCCACACTAAGCTTCAGGTCTTCTCGGCCACGGTCATTCCCTTCCCTCTCTTCGCTTGCGAAACGTGGACCCCCCTAATGGAACATCTTCGCCGGTTAGAAACATTTAGGCTGGCCTGCCTACAATCCATCCTGGGTTTAACCAGGCTGTATTGTGTGAGGAGCTCACAAATCCTTGAAAGATCTGGGCACGGTCCCATCGGTGAGCTCCTCTGGCAGGCAAAGCTGCATTGGATGGGTCATGTAGCCCGCATTCCCAGCCACCGCATGCCGAAATAGTTGTTCGGCCGGATAGAGGGGGCTAAACGGGCGCGGTACGGGCTAGAGAAGAGATGGAGTGGTGTGGTACAGGAGGACGTGGAGCTGAGTGGACTTGCCAATGACTGGTACCAGCGGTGTCAAGATCGGCCTCTGTGGAGGAGGCTCGTGAAGGATGCTACTGGGCAGCTGGAGGCAGTCGCCCTCCAACAACAACGGAGGGCGGAGGAGCGACGCTCACAACAACGAGCGGAGCGCCGGGTGGCTAAAGCACAGCAGGTTGGCACAGTAGAGGGCACAGGTGGTGCATCAGCCAGTCATCTCAGTCAGTCGACCCGTGGCACCTGGGTCTGCCCCGTGACCTCCTGCCAGCGGGCGTTCGACACTTCACGTGGCCTCACGGTGCACATGGCCTGGCACAAGCGTCGTGGTGACGTCACCGCCAATTAGTGGCGAATGGTGGTTGTTGTTGTGGGTGGTGTGGGTGGTGGTTGTGCTGTGGGTGGTGTGGGTGTAGGTATGGTTGGTGGTTGTGTTGTGGGTGGAGCGGATGGTGGTGGTTGTGTTGTGGGTGGTGTGGATGGTGGTGGTGGTGTTGGTGTGGGTGGTGGTGTGGGTGGTGGTGGTGTGGGTGGTGTGGGGGGCGGTGTGAGTGGTGGTGGAGTGGGTGGTGCTGGTTGTGTTATGGGTGATGGTTGTTGTGTTGTGGGTGATGGTGGTGTGGGTGGTGGCGTGGGTGGTAGTGTGCGTGGTGGTGTGGATGATGGTGATGTGGGTGGTGGTGTGGGTGGTGTGGATGATGGTGATGTGGGTGGTGGTGTGGGTGGTGTGGATGATGGTGATGTGGGTGGTGGTGTGGGTGGTGGTTTGGGTGGTGGTGTGGGTGGTGGTGTGAGTGGTGTTGTGGGTGGTGGTTTGGGTGGTGGTGTGGGTGGTGTGGATGATGGTGATGTGGGTGGTGGTGTGGGTGGTGGTGTGGGTTGTGGTGGTGTGGGTTGTGGTGGTGTTGGTGGTGGTGGTGTTGGTGGTGGTGGTGTTGGTGGTGGTGGTGTTGGTGGTGGTGGTGTGGGTGGTGGTGGTGTGGGTGGTGGTGGGGTGGATGGTGGTGGTGTGGCTGGGTGCTGGTGGGTGGTGGTGTGGGTATGGTGGTAGTGGTAGTGGTGGTAGTGGTGGTGGTGGTAGTGGTGGTGGTGGTAGTGGTGGTGGTGGTGGTGTGGGGTGGTGGTGTGGCTGGGTGGTGGTGGTGTGGTGGTGTGGGTGATGGTTGTGTTGTGGGTGGTGGTGTGGTGGTGGTGGTAGTGGTGGTGGTAGTGGTATTGGTGGTAGTGGTGGTGGTGTGGTGGTGTGGCTGGGTTCTGGTGAGTGATGGTGTGGGTGATGGCAGTGTTGTGGGTGGTGGTGTGGGATGGTGGTGGTGGTGTGGCTGGGTGGTGGTGTGGTGTTGTGGGTTGTGGTGGTTTGAGGTGGTGGTGTGGGGTGGTGGTAGTGGTGGTGGTGTAGTGTGGTGGTGTGGCTGGGTGGTGGTGGTGGTGTGGTGTAGTGGTGTGGGGTGATGGTTGTGTTGTGGGTGGTGGTGGTATTGCTGGGTGGTGGTGTGGTGGTGTGGCCCATCACAGATGGCAGAAGCTCAACGAAGTTGCTGAAATGATCATCACGTGGGAATTCATAGCACCAGATAAAATAGAATCTAAACGAGCTAACCTACAGATTCATACAGACCCACAGAGACCCACAGAGACCCACAGAGACACACATAGAACCATAGAGACACATAAAGATACATAGAGACCCATAGAGATATATAGAGACCCATAGAGATATATAGAGACACATAGAGATACATAGAGACCCATAGAGATATATAGAGACCCATACAGATACATAGAGACCCATAGAAATACATAGAGACCCATAGAGACACACATAGACCCATAGAGACACATAGAGGTACAGAGAGACCCATAGAGACACATAGAGATACATAGAGACCCATAGAGACACACATATACCCATTGAGACACATAGAGATACATAGAAACCCATAGAGATACATAGAGACCCATAGAGACACACATAGAGACCCATAGAGACACATAGAGATACATAGAGACCCATAGAGACACACATATACCCATTGAGACACATAGAGATACATAGAGACCCATAGAGACCCATTGAGACCCTTAGAGACACACATAGACCCATAGAGACACATAGAGATACATAGAGACCCATAGAGACACACATATACCTATAGAGATATATAGAGACCCATAGAGATACATAGAGACCCATAGAGACCCATAGAGACACATAGAGATACATAGAGACCCTTAGAGACACACATAGACACATTGAGACACATAGAGATACATAGAGACCCATAGAGATACATAGAGACCCATAGAGATACATAGAGACCCACAGAGATACATAGAGACACATAGAGATACATAGAGATACATAGATACACATAGAGACACAGAGAGACCCATAGAGACACACATAGACCCATTGAGACCCATAGAGACACACATAGACCCATAGAGACACATAGAGATACATAGAGACCCATAGAGATATATAGAGACCCATAGAGATGCATAGAGACCCATAGAGATATATAGAGACACAGAGAGACCCAAAGAGAGAGACCCAGAGATGGAGACACATAGACTAGTGCAGTGTTTAATGTAGTGTATAGTAGTGTAGTGTATAGTAGTGTAGTGTATAGTAGTGTAGTGTATAGTGTAGTGTTTAGTGGTGTATTGTATAGTGTAGTGTATAGTAGTGTAGTGTATAGTAGTGTATAGTGTAGTATATTATGTAGTGTATAGTAGTTTATAGTTGCGTAGTATATCGCAATATAGTGAATAGTAATGTGTATCGTAATGTGTAGTGTAGTATGCAGTGTATAGTGTAGTGTGTATAGTGTATAGTAGTGTAGTGTATAGTAGTGTAGTGTATAGTGGTGTAGTGTATAGTGTAGTGTATAGTAGTGCAGTATGCAGTGTATAGTAGTGTAGTGTATAGTAGTGTAGTGTATAGTAGTGCAGTATGCAGTGTAGTGTGTGTAGTGTATAGTGTAGTGTGTGTAGTGTATAGTAGTGTATAGTGTAGTGTATAGTGTAGTGTATAGTGTAGTGTGTGTAGTGTATAGTTGTGTAGTGTATAGTGTAGTGTAGTGTATAGTAGTGTAGTGTATAGTGTAGTGTAGTGTTTAGTGGTGTATTGTATAGTGTAGTGTATAGTAGTGTAGTGTATAGTAGTGTAGTATGTAGTGTAGTGTATAGTGTAGTGTAGTGTAAAGTAGTGTTTAGTGTAGTGTATAGTGTAGTGTATACTAGTGTAGTGTGTAGTGTAGTGTATAGTGTAGTGTAAAGTAGTGTATAGTGTAGTGTATAGTGTAGTGTATAGTGTAGTGCATAGTGTAGTGCATAGTGTAGTGTATAGTGTAGTGTATAGTAGTGCAGTGTATAGTGTAGTGTATAGTGTAGTGTATTGTAGTGTAGTGTATATAGTGTAGTGTATAGTGTAGTGTAAAGTAGTGTATAGTGTATAGTGTAGTGTATAGTAGTGTAGTGTGTAGTGTAGTGTATAGTAGTGTGTAGTGTAGTGTATAGTAGTTTAGTGTATAGTGTAGTGTATAGTGTAGTGTATAGTGTAGTGTATAGTGTAGTGTGTAGTGTAGTGTGTAGTGTATAGTGTAGTGTATAGTGTAGTGTATAGTGTAGTGTATAGTGTAGTGTATAGTGTAGTGTATAGTGTAGTGTGTAGTGTAGTGTGTGTAGTGTATAGTGTAGTGTATAGTGTAGTGTATAGTGTAGTGTATAGTGTAGTGTATAGTGTAGTGTATAGTGTAGTGTATAGTGTAGTGTATAGTGTAGTGTATAGTGTAGTGTATAGTGTAGTGTGTGTAGTGTATAGTGTAGTGTATAGTGTAGTGTATAGTGTAGTGTATAGAAGTGTAGTGTATAGTAGTGTAGTGTATAGTGTAGTGTATAGTAGTGTATAGTGTAGTGTATAGTAGTGTATAGTGTAGTGTATAGTGTAGTGTATAGTGTAGTGTATAGTGTAGTGTATAGTGTAGTGTATAGTGTAGTGTATAGTGTAGTGTATAGTGTAATGTGTGTAGTGTAATGTGTGTAGTGTATAGTAGTGTAGTGTATAGTGTAGTGTATAGTGTAGTGTATAGTAGTGTAGGTCTGCAGGTTTGCAGAGCATTCCTGTGAGGTCTTGGGCTAAGGGGAATTCCCTGCAGCCCAGACAACATCACGGGGGCAATGTGGGGAACGCCCCTGCTAGGGCTGCGGTGCCTCCCCTAGGTCGAATCAGCCTTCAACGATGAGCTACCGCCCTGCGATGGTGTGGAGTTAACGTCGCCGCTCGGTGAGACAAAGGCGGTCCGGCGGTCGTGGTGCTGACCGCTCGCCCCACCCCCCTGGTGTGGTACCGCAGTGTCGGCCTTCACAGGTGCTGCACGCGGCTAGCAGCACTTGCCCCTGTATCACTCTTAGAGGCTATACGGGGAGTTTTGCCTTTGTAGAGGGTGGGTGAGTGGGTGGGTGGGTGAGTGGGTGAGTGGGTGGGTGGGTGAGTGGGAGGGTGAGTGGGTGGGTGAGTGGGTGGGTGAGTGGGAGGGTGAGTGAGTGGGTGAGTGGGTGAGTGGGTGGGTGAGTGGGTGGGTGAGTGGTAGGGTGAGTTGGAGGGTGAGTGGGAGGGTGGGTGAGTGAGTGAGTGGGTGGGTGAGTGGGAGGGTGAGTGGGACGGTGAGTGGGTGGGTGGGTGAGTGGGAGGGTGAGTGGGTGGGTGAGTGAGTGGGTGGGTGGGTGGGTGAGTGTGTGGGTGAGTGGGAGGGTGAGTGGGAGGGTGAGTGGGAGGGTGGGTGAGTGAGTGGGTGGGTGGGTGAGTGAGTGAGTGGCTGGGTGGGTGAGTGAGTGAGTGGGTGGGTGAGTGGGTGGGTGAGTGAGTGGGTGAGTGGGTGGGTGAGTGAGTGGGTGAGTGGGAGGGTGAGTGGGACGGTGAGTGGGTGGGTTGGTGAGTGGGTGAGTGAGTGGGAGGGTGAGTGGGACGGTGAGTGGGTGGGTGAGTGGGTGGGTGAGCGGGTGGGTGAGTGGGTAGGTGAATGAGTGCTACTCGCTAGCAGCACTTGCCGCAACAGTCTGTTACAAGCTACACGGGGAAACTTTGTAGAGGGTGATTCAGTGGGGGAGTGAGTGCTACTCGCTACTAACAGCACTTGCCCCTGCAGCCCTGTTAGAGCGAGTCTGATGACCCCAGACACAGCTACTTGTGGATCTGCCACTGTTGCTGCTTTATTTATGGGGGGGTTTTAGTGACTTGACCTTTCTCTCTCTCTCTACAGTCTACACTTACTTATATTACTCTGGTTCACATTATTGCACTTGCTTGTTGATGTTACGTGCCCCTTAACCCCCGTGACTGCATGACATCCGTGATGAATAGACGCACTCGAAGGTTAACACCCAGTTGTAATAGAAGGATTTCGCGACCGACATTATCCACGAGAGGTTTTCTGCATTAGATCGCATTTGGGTGGCGTCCGGTAATGTTCTTACATTCCACGCCACAAATCTTAGGGTGTATAGTTTTCGTCTTAAAGCTTTTGTGACTGCAGGGATTCATATTCTTGGTTCTTTCGGTAAAGTCACCACCACGTAGAAGAAGGGAAACAATACGACAAAATTCTCACGACGTTTCGATTGCAACACAAGCAATCATCATCAGGTGTTAAAGCCACGGCAATATTTTTTTTTTGCTTTGGTTTTCACGCCTGATGATGATTGCTTGTGTTGCAATCGAAACGTCGTGAGAATTTTATTGTTTTATTTTTATTATTTCATTTTTTCCCCATTCTACGTGGTGACTTTTACCGCAAGAACCAAGAATATGGGCATAGTTTTGTTGTGCTTGTTTCGACTCATAACCCATCCAGGAGTTTTGGATTGTCCAATTTTTGAGCTACCTTTGCTAGGCCCTCTCCCCACGCGGGGTGAGCTGTGTGGCTCTTAAATATGGCTGCTCAGTCGCCCCCGGGGTTCTGCCAGGAGCAGCTGATACTCGTCCCAGCTGCCGACGACCTTTAATTTATCCTGTGCCGCTGACGTGCAGGGCTCGGGCTAGGAGCTCCATACCTGTCAACCCATGCGCTTTGCCCCGTATTCTTGTACAGGGAAATTGCATTTTCGGGTCCAGACAGTGTACAGCCGTCTCATAACGGGCAGAAATCTTTTTTTCTGTTTGTCTATTTGTGTGTTTCTCCCTTGTGATGGGACTTTGTAGGATGAACCTTGAGAATTATAAGGGGCACTGGGTGACCAATAAGGTCTGAATCGGTCTGTAACAAGGTGGTGCATTGATAAGGGGTTGACAGGAATGCAACTCCCAGGGCATTCAATCTAAGATCTGAAGTTTTCGTGACTGCAAGGATCCACACTCTTGGTTCTTTCGGTGAAGTCATCGCTTAGGTAGAGAAAATAAAAAATGAATTAAAATCACGACGACGTTTCGATTGCAACACAAGCGACCGTCATCGGGTGGAACAGACGCAGCAGGAGAACTGATGACACAGGAGAAAGAGCTGCTGCTGCTGCTGCTGCAACAAGAGGTTTATATATCGGATTTTGGTGGGCTCATCCCCCGCCCACTTACCCTTGTCATCAGTTCTCCTGCTGCGCCTGTTCCACCCGCCGACGGTCGCTTCTGTTGCGATCGAAACGTCGTCGTGATTTTAATTTATTTTATTTTGTATATATATATTTTTTTAATACCTACGTGATTACTTTACCGAAAGAACCAAAGGGGTATGGATCCCAGGGAATTCTTTCCTGCTCACGTCACCAGAATTCCCATTGCCGTCAGACTTGAAGGGTTCACGTTGGGATTCGCCCTTTGCAGAAGAAGATACCTGTGCAAGGAGATGTTTTATTAGTGGCGCTGGGGGTGGGGAGGGGTGTGTGGGGGGGGGGGGGAGGCGCTCTGTCCCAGTACCACATTTTTCACCGTGAGGAGGATCAGCTTCTTATGGCAAGAGGAAACTAAGGACGACCAGAAGGCTTCACACAGCTGCAGGAGGCTGCCAGAGCCCCAGTCTATCAGAGGACTGCCCATATTGCTCTGCCAGCACGTCGCTTTCCTCTCAGGGTGTGCTCCCCTAGCCTCTGTCTTCCCAGACTTGCCCGCAAAGCAGCGAGGCGGCGGTTGACTGATGCCAGGGATGGCCTCCACGTCCAACCTCTGGTGAGTGCTGTGGCTCCAAGCTCCCCTGCCGATTAGCCCGAGGCCACGAAGATACAAAGTTACCGTGTGTAGCCACGAGAAGGCCCGGCAGGAGTCTTCGTGCGGTTGGTGGTGGTGGTGGTGGTGGTGGCTAGTGGTGGTGCGGGTGGTGACGTGGGTGGCGGTGTCAAGAAACACAACCCCCTACCTCTACTCATCGGTTCTTTCAGTAAAGTCACGTAGGTATAAGTGGCGCTGGGGGGGGGGGGGGGGGGTGGGGTGGGGTGGGGGACGGTAACACTGTCGCGAGTGGTGCCATGATGGGAGGGACAATTTCGATTGGCCATTCCCCTCATGGCGTTTGTCGCCACCACAGCCGCCAAAGGCGGCTCTGGACAGGCGCCAGGGGCTGGTGACCCCTCCACCCTCAAATGAATTACCACTAAACCACGCCTAAAATATCCAGCTAGGCTTGTGCCGGAGGCCCCGAGGGACAGGCGTCCATGACGTCTCCTGGCCAAACCCCATTTGGTGGAGCCAGGAGGTTGAATCCTTACCATCGGGGTTCCTCCAGAAACAGCAAATAGCCACTGCGGGTGGCCACGTGGAATGTTTGAACGTTCCCTGCGGAGGAGAGGCTGCCACTCCTCTGTCGGGAGCTGGACCGGTACCGCCTGGATCTCTGTGGTATTCAGGAGGTCTGGTGGACCGGCTCTGGCTCCTGCCACCATGAGGGGTGGACAGTCCTCTACTTGGGACAGGAGATTGCCAAACAAAAGGGAGTGGCTCTTCTACTGAACAAAATAATGACGGGGGTATGAGAGCGTGGCGGTGAGGTGTGCGAAGCTGTAAGCCCCAGGCTACTTTGGGCTCGCCTTCCCATCAACCAGATGAGAAGGAGTGGTGGTCGTGGTTACTTATGCCCCCACCAAATACGAACATCCATGGAGGGATGCAGGCAAGGCCGATTAGTCAGATGCCTTCTATGACCTGTCACAGTTGCTAGCTAAAGTGGCCTCTTCGGAGAGAGTCATCCTGTTGGGTTAATTTAATGCCCGAGTTGGTCATGATGCTGGCACCTGATCTGGAGTGATTGGAGGGCATGGGCCAGATCAGCTCAATAACAACGGTAGGAGGCTGCTAGATTTGTGTGCAGCCCATGGGCTTGTAATTACCAACACGCTGTTCTGGCATCGGCACATCCACACAACATCATGGATGCATGCCGGGTCCAAGCAAGAACATCTGCTGGGCTACATCGTGACGGAACAGCAAATGCGGGACCATGTCCTTGACACCAGGACCTACTGTGGAGCTGATCTGCCCACTGACCGTCGACTAGTCATCTGTAAGATGCGCCTACCATTCTTCCATTCCGGTGGTGGGTGTACACCCAGGACCCCATTCAAACCCATAGTGGCCTGGTCTCAACTAGCTGATGAAAGTTGTAAGCGATAATTTCATCATCACTTGCGGTTGGGGTTTGCATTGTTCCCCACTCCTGATGTCGAGGGTAAATGGGCGCGGTTTAAGACTGTGGCTCATGCAGCTGCAATGGCTGCTTTGGGTGCACGGTCCAGACCTCCCCAGAGACCCTGGCTGACAGAGGAGGTGTTCAGGCTGGCTGAAAAAGCGACAGGCCCACTCTAATCATCTACAGCATCCCACATCAGAGAATGAGGGTTATCGCAGCTTTTGCTCAGAGGTTCAGAGAGCTGTGAGGCACGGCAAGGATTGGTGATCGTTGGTTGCTGAGGAAATGGAATCTGCCTCAGTGGCCCGTGATCACAAATCACTCTTTAATTCCATCAAAAAATAACTTACAGCGCCACACCTATTACCATCATTAGGGCAAAGAATGGTGATCCAATCTCTGACCCCCAGGAACAGGTTTTCAGATTGGCTGAGCATTTCTGTGAGGTCCAGGGGGAGGGAAAATCCCTCAGCCTGGAAAACATCGTGGCACAAAATGAAGATGACCCTGCTGAGGCTGCCGTGCCTCAAATATTGGAGGAAGAAGTCATCCTCTGTGAGTGGCTGGCTGAGGTGCCATCTGTTGAGGAAGTACTGAAGGCGATCCCGAGTCTGAGACCAGGAAAGGCATCGGGTAGAGATGATCTCCTAAGCGAAATGCTGATGGAGTGTGGCGTTTGTGCACAGACTGCCCTACATGACACCATAACAACAGTCTGGACCACTGGACGGGTTCTGCAGGATTGGAAGGATGCCCTGATGCTCCCCCTCTTCAAGAAGGGGGACCGCACAGACTGTAACAACTACAGGGGCATCTCACTCCTCAGTGTGCCGGGAAAGGTCTTGGCAAATATTATTCAACATCGCCTTGCCAGGTACGCTGAGCAGAGGCTTGCAGAGCCCCAATGTGGTTTCAGGAAAGGGCGGTCCTGCACAGATGCCATATTTTCTGTCCGTCTGCTACAGCAGAGGTGTAGGGAATTCCAACAAGATCTACATCTCTGCTTTATTGACCGGGTCAAGGCTTATTATACCATTAGTAGGCCTGGGCTCTGGGTTGTTCTTCATGCTTTCGGAGTCCCTGACTCTCTGCTCACGATAATAAAGGACTTTCATGATGGTGAGCGGTCCTGGGTAAGCTACGTGGCCTGGAGTCGGAGCCATTCTTTTAATCAGTTGCGTAACGCTGTGTGGAAGCTACCTGGTCTGTCGCTCCACACTAAGCTTCAGGTCTTCTCGGCCACGGTCATTCCCTTCCCTCTCTTCGCTTGCGAAACGTGGACCCCCCTAATGGAACATCTTCGCCGGTTAGAAACATTTAGGCTGGCCTGCCTACAATCCATCCTGGGTTTAACCAGGCTGTATTGTGTGAGGAGCTCACAAATCCTTGAAAGATCTGGGCACGGTCCCATCGGTGAGCTCCTCTGGCAGGCAAAGCTGCATTGGATGGGTCATGTAGCCCGCATTCCCAGCCACCGCATGCCGAAATAGTTGTTCGGCCGGATAGAGGGGGCTAAACGGGCGCGGTACGGGCTAGAGAAGAGATGGAGTGGTGTGGTACAGGAGGACGTGGAGCTGAGTGGACTTGCCAATGACTGGTACCAGCGGTGTCAAGATCGGCCTCTGTGGAGGAGGCTCGTGAAGGATGCTACTGGGCAGCTGGAGGCAGTCGCCCTCCAACAACAACGGAGGGCGGAGGAGCGACGCTCACAACAACGAGCGGAGCGCCGGGTGGCTAAAGCACAGCAGGTTGGCACAGTAGAGGGCACAGGTGGTGCATCAGCCAGTCATCTCAGTCAGTCGACCCGTGGCACCTGGGTCTGCCCCGTGACCTCCTGCCAGCGGGCGTTCGACACTTCACGTGGCCTCACGGTGCACATGGCCTGGCACAAGCGTCGTGGTGACGTCACCGCCAATTAGTGGCGAATGGTGGTTGTTGTTGTGGGTGGTGTGGGTGGTGGTTGTGCTGTGGGTGGTGTGGGTGTAGGTATGGTTGGTGGTTGTGTTGTGGGTGGAGCGGATGGTGGTGGTTGTGTTGTGGGTGGTGTGGATGGTGGTGGTGGTGTGGGTGCTGGTGATGTGGGTGGTAGTGGTGGATGGTGATGTGGGTGATAGTGGTGTGGTTTGTGTGGGTGTAGGTGTGGTTGGTGGTTGGGTTGTGGGTGGTGTGGATGGTGGTGGTGGTGTTGGTGTGGGTGGTGGTGTGGGTGGTAGTGGTGTGGGTGGTGTGGGGGGCGGTGTGAGTGGTGGTGGAGTGGGTGGTGCTGGTTGTGTTATGGGTGATGGTTGTTGTGTTGTGGGTGATGGTGGTGTGGGTGGTGGCGTGGGTGGTAGTGTGCGTGGTGGTGTGGATGATGGTGATGTGGGTGGTGGTGTGGGTGGTGTGGATGATGGTGATGTGGGTGGTGGTGTGGGTGGTGTGGATGATGGTGATGTGGGTGGTGGTGTGGGTGGTGGTTTGGGTGGTGGTGTGGGTGGTGGTGTGAGTGGTGTTGTGGGTGGTGGTTTGGGTGGTGGTGTGGGTGGTGTGGATGATGGTGATGTGGGTGGTGGTGTGGGTGGTGTGGATGATGGTGATGTGGGTGGTGGTGTGGGTGGTGTGGATGATGGTGATGTGGGTGGTGGTGTGGGTAGTGGTGTGGGTGGTGGTGGGTTGGTGGTGTGGGTGGTGGTGTGGGTGGGTGGTGGTGTGGTTGGTGTGGGTAGTGGTGGTGTGGGTAGTGGTGGTGTGGGTGGTGGTGGTGTGGGTGGTGGTGGTGGTGGTGGTGGTGTGGGTGGTGGTGGTGTGGGTGGTGGTGGTGTGGGTGGTGGTGGTGTGGGTGGTGGTGGTGGTGTGGGTGGTGGTGGTGGTGTGGGTGGTGGTGGTGTGGGTGGTGGTGGTGTTGGTGGTGTGGGTGGTGGTGGTGTGGGTGGTGGTGGTGTGGGTGGTGGTGGTGTGGGTGGTGGTGGTGTGGATGGTGGTGGTGTGGCTGGGTGCTGGTGGGTGGTGGTGTGGGTATGGTGGTAGTGGTAGTGGTGGTAGTGGTGGTGGTGGTAGTGGTGGTGGTGGTAGTGGTGGTGGTAGTGGTGGTGGTGTGGGGTGGTGGTGTGGCTGGGTGGTGGTGGTGTGGTGGTGTGGGTGATGGTTGTGTTGTGGGTGGTGGTGTGGTGGTGGTGGTAGTGGTGGTAGTAGTGGTATTGGTGGTAGTGGTGGTGGTGTGGTGGTGTGGCTGGGTTCTGGTGAGTGATGGTGTGGGTGATGGCAGTGTTGTGGGTGGTGGTGTGGGATGGTGGTGGTGGTGTGGGTTGTGGTGGTGTGGGGTGGTGGTGTGGCTGGGTGGTGGTGTGGTGGTGTGGGTTGTGGTGGTTTGAGGTGGTGGTGTGGGGTGGTGGTAGTGGTGGTGGTGTAGTGTGGTGGTGTGGCTGGGTGGTGGTGGTGGTGGTGTGGTGTAGTGGTGTGGGGTGATGGTTGTGTTGTGGGTGGTGGTGGTGTTGCTGGGTGGTGGTGGTGTGGTGGTGTGGCCCATCACAGATGGCAGAAGCTCAACGAAGTTGCTGAAATGATCATCACGTGGGAATTCATAGCACCAGAAAAAATAGAATCTAAACGAGCAAACCTACAGATTCATACAGACACACAGAGACCCAGAGAGACCCATAGAGACACACATAGACCCATAGAGACACACATAGACCCATAGAGACACATAGAGACCCATAGAGATACATAGAGACCCATAGAGACACACATAGACCCATAGAGACCCATAGAGACACACATAGACCCATAGAGACACATAGAGATACATAGAGACCCATAGAGATACATAGAGACCCATAGAGACACACATAGACCCATAGAGACACATAGAGATACACATAGACCCATAGAGACACACATAGACCCATAGAGACACATAGAGGTACAGAGAGACCCATAGAGACACATAGAGACCCATAGAGACACATAGAGATACATAGAGACCCATAGAGACACACATATACCCATTGAGACACATAGAGATACATAGAGACCCATAGAGACACACATATACCCATTGAGACACATAGAGATACATAGAGACCCATAGAGACCCATTGAGACCCTTAGAGACACACATAGACCCATAGAGACACATAGAGATACATAGAGACCCATAGAGACACACATATACCCATAGAGATATATAGAGACCCATAGAGATACATAGAGACCCATAGAGACCCATAGAGACACATAGAGATACATAGAGACCCTTAGAGACACACATAGACACATTGAGACACATAGAGATACATAGAGACCCATAGAGATACATAGAGACCCATAGAGATACATAGAGACCCACAGAGATACATAGAGACCCACAGAGATACATAGAGATACATAGATACACATAGAGACACAGAGAGACCCATAGAGACACACATAGACCCATTGAGACCCATAGAGACACACATAGACCCATAGAGACACATAGAGATACATAGAGACCCATAGAGATATATAGAGACCCATAGAGATGCATAGAGACCCATAGAGATATATAGAGACACAGAGAGACCCAAAGAGAGAGACCCAGAGATGGAGACACATAGACTAGTGCAGTGTTTAATGTAGTGTATAGTAGTGTAGTGTATAGTAGTGTAGTGTATAGTAGTGTAGTGTATAGTGTAGTGTTTAGTGGTGTATTGTATAGTGTAGTGTATAGTAGTGTAGTGTATAGTAGTGTATAGTGTAGTGTATAGTGTAGTATATTATGTAGTGTATAGTAGTTTATAGTTGCGTAGTATATCGCAATATAGTGAATAGTAATGTGTATCGTAATGTGTAGTGTAGTATGCAGTGTATAGTGTAGTGTGTATAGTGTATAGTAGTGTAGTGTATAGTAGTGTAGTGTATAGTGGTGTAGTGTATAGTGTAGTGTATAGTAGTGCAGTATGCAGTGTATAGTAGTGTAGTGTATAGTAGTGTAGTGTATAGTGTAGTGTAGTGTATAGTAGTGCAGTATGCAGTGTAGTGTGTGTAGTGTATAGTGTAGTGTATAGTGTAGTGTGTGTAGTGTATAGTTGTGTAGTGTATAGTGTAGTGTATGGTAGTGTAGTGTATATTGTAGTGTATAGTAGTGTAGTGTATGGTAGTGTATATTGTAGTGTATAGTAGTGTAGTGTATAGTAGTGTAGTATGTAGTGTAGTGTATAGTGTAGTGTAGTGTAAAGTAGTGTTTAGTGTAGTGTATAGTGTAGTGTATACTAGTGTAGTGTGTAGTGTAGTGTATAGTGTAGTGTAAAGTAGTGTATAGTGTAGTGTATAGTGTAGTGTATAGTGTAGTGCATAGTGTAGTGTATAGTGTAGTGTATAGTAGTGCAGTGTATAGTGTAGTGTATAGTGTAGTGTATTGTAGTGTAGTGTATATAGTGTAGTGTATAGTGTAGTGTAAAGTAGTGTATAGTGTATAGTGTAGTGTATAGTAGTGTGTAGTGTAGTGTATAGTAGTGTGTAGTGTAGTGTATAGTAGTTTAGTGTATAGTGTAGTGTATAGTGTAGTGTATAGTGTAGTGTATAGTGTAGTGTGTAGTGTAGTGTGTAGTGTATAGTGTAGTGTATAGTGTAGTGTATAGTGTAGTGTATAGTGTAGTGTATAGTGTAGTGTATAGTGTAGTGTATAGTGTAGTGTATAGTGTAGTGTATAGTGTAGTGTATAGTGTAGTGTATAGTGTAGTGTGTGTAGTGTATAGTCTAGTGTATAGTCTAGTGTATAGTGTAGTGTATAGTGTAGTGTATAGTGTAGTGTATAGTGTAGTGTATAGTGTAATGTGTGTAGTGTATAGTGTAGTGTATAGTGTAGTGTATAGTGTAGTGTATAGTAGTGTAGGTCTGCAGGTTTGCAGAGTATTCCTGTGAGGTCTTGGGCTAAGGGGAATTCCCTGCAGCCCAGACAAAATCACGGGGGCAAGGTGGGGAACGCCCCTGCTAGGGCTGCGGTGCCTCCCCTAGGTCGACTCAGCCTTAAACGATGAGCTACCGCCCTGCGATGGTGTGGAGTTAACGTCGCCGCTCGGTGAGACAAAGGCGGTCCGGCGGTCGTGGTGCTGACCGCTCGCCCCACCCCCCTGGTGTGGTACCGCAGTGTCGGCCTTCACAGACGCTGCACGCGGCTAGCAGCACTTGCCCCTGTATCACTCTTAGAGGCTATACGGGGAGTTTTGCCTTTGTAGAGGGTGGGTGGGTGAGTGGGTGGGTGGGTGGGTGAGTGGGAGTGTGAGTGAGTGAGTGGGTGGGTGAGTGGGTGGGTGAGTGGGTGGGTGAGTGGGAGGGTGAGTGGGAGGGTGAGTGGGAGGGTGGGTGAGTGAGTGGGTGGGTGGGTGAGTGAGTGAGTGGGTGGGTGGGTGAGTGAGTGAGTGGGTGGGTGAGTGGGAGGGTGAGTGGGTGGGTGAGTGAGTGGGTGAGTGGGAGGGTGAGTGGGAGGGTGAGTGGGTGGGTGGGTGGGTGGGTGAGTGAGTGAGTGAGTGGGTGGGTGAGTGGGAGGGTGAGTGGGTGGGTGAGTGGGAGGGTGGGTGAGTGAGTGGGAGGGTGAGTGAGTGGGAGGGTGGGTGAGTGAGTGAGTGGGTGGGTGGCTGAGTAGGTGGGTTGGTGAGTGGGTGGGCGGGTGAGTGGGTGGGCGAGTGGGTGGGTGAGTGAGTGGGTGGGTGAGTGGGAGGGTGAGTGGGTGGGTGAGTGGGAGGGTGGGTGAGTGAGTGATTGGGTGGGTGGCTGAGTAGGTGGGTGGGTGAGTGGGTGGGCGGGTGAGTGGGTGGGCGAGTGTGTGGGTGAGTGAGTGGGTGGGTGAGTGGGAGGGTGAGTGGGTGGGTGAGTGGGAGGGTGGGTGAGTGAGTGATTGGGTGGGTGGCTGAGTAGGTGGGTGGGTGAGTGGGTGGGCGGGTGAGTGGGTGGGCGAGTGTGTGGGTGAGTGATTGGGTGGGTGAGCGGTTGGGTGAGTGGGTGGGTGAGTGGGAGGGTGAGTGGGTGGGTGAGTGGGAGGGTGGGTGAGTGAGTGATTGGGTGGGTGGCTGAGTAGGTGGGTGGGTGAGTGGGTGGGCGGGTGAGTGAGTGGGTGGGTGAGTGAGTGAGTGAGTGGGTGAGTGGGAGGGTGAGTGGGTGGGTGAGTGAGTGGGTGAGTGGGTGGGTGGGTGGGTGAGTGGGTGGGGGGGTGGGTGAGTGGGTGGGTGAGTGGGAGGGTGAGTGGGAGGGTGAGTGGGAGGGTGAGTGGGAGGGTGAGTGAGTGGTTGGGTGGGTGAGTGAGTGAGTGGGTGGGTGAGTGGGAGGGTGAGTGGGTGGGTGAGTGGGAGGGTGGGTGAGTGATTGGTGCTGAGCGAGGTCCACTCTTCTTCAGCTGCAAAATCTAGAGCAATTAAGGGATTCCACGTCGGCCGTTTCCTCGGCTACCGAATAGCGAAGGTTCTCCTTGGCATCATCGCTCTTGAGCCGGCCACAGTGGATCTTCGATCGCAGGGCATACTTCCACGCGCAGTTTGGCAACAATCATGCCATGATCCGTCCGGCACTCGGCTCCTCTCATTGCGCGTGCGTGCGTGTGTGTGTGTGTGTGTAAAATTTACTTGGTGTCACATTTCACTGGCGTTGCGATTATGCAGTCGATGTTAGTGCCGATGTTTTTTGGGCCTTGGATGCATCCAGGATGCCTTGTCATGCTTTCTTTCTGTTGAGAAAGGAAGGTGTGCTCGTGATTATCGGATCATGCTCGGCGCAGAGGCTTTAAGGGCCTTATGCCGTTGGCTTTGACGTTTGTCGACAACCCCAGGTCAAGTTGTTCTTCCCCACTCTGGCATTAAAGTCACCAAATTGGGACGATTTTGTCGTGCCTGGGGATGCCGCTCAAGGCCGCGTCGAGTGACACTGTTATCCGATGGCAGTGTCGGAGCAATATACACTTAGCAGAGTGCCATGTGGTTTCTTTGCCGGGGGGGATGGGATAAGTACCTCGCTTGTGGATGGCATAAGTACCTCGCTTATGCCAACAGGTGCTTCCGTGAGATTCGACAGGGGAGTATTCTTCACGGAAAATCCCACTCGATGTAAGTTCTGTCCCGCAGGGGGATTTCCTCTCCAAAAGAAAGTGTAACCCTCTCCAAAATTCATTAAGTGACCACTCACCAACTTGCCTCGCTGAAAGCTGCGATGTCAATAGTGTAGCGCTTCAGTTCAGCAGCTACAAGTGCGGTCCTACGCTGGGACCTGTCAGTTCGTTGGGTGGCGTCCGGTAATGTTCTTAAATTCCACGCCACAAATCTTAGGGTGTATAGTTTTCGTCTTAAAGCTTTCGTGACTGCAGGGATTCATATTCTTGGTTCTTTCGGTAAAGTCACCACCACGTAGAAGAAGGGAAACAATTAGACAAAATTCTCACGACGTTTCGATTGCAACACAAGCAATCATCATCAGGTGTTAAAGCCACGGCAATATTTTTTTTTTGCTTTGGTTTTCACGCCTGATGATGATTGCTTGTGTTGCAATCGAAACGTCGTGAGAATTTTATTGTTTTATTTTTATTATTTCATTTTTTCCCCATTCTACGTGGTGACTTTTACCGCAAGAACCAAGAATATGGGCATAGTTTTGTTGTGCTTGTTTCGACTCATAACCCATCGAGGAGTTTTGGATTGGCCAATTTTTGAGCTACCTTTGCTAGGCCCTCTCCCCACGCGGGGTGAGCTGTGTGGCTCTTAAATATGGCTGCTCAGTCGCCCCCGGGGTTCTGCCGGGAGCAGCTGATACTCGTCCCAGCTGCCGACGACCTTTAATTTATCCTGTGCCGCTGACGTGCAGGGCTCGGGCTAGGAGCTCCATACCTGTCAACCCATGCGCTTTGCCCCGTATTCTTGTACAGGGAAATTGCATTTTCGGGTCCAGACAGTGTACAGCCGTCTCATAACGGGCAGAAATCTTTTTTTCTGTTTGTCTATTTGTGTGTTTCTCCCTTGTGATGGGACTTTGTAGGATGAACCTTGAGATTTATAAGGGGCACTGGGTGACCAATAAGGTCTGAATCGGTCTGTAACAAGGTGGTGCATTGATAAGGGGTTGACAGGAATGCAACTCCCAGGGCATTCAATCTAAGATCTGAAGTTTTCGTGACTGCAAGGATCCACACTCTTGGTTCTTTCGGTGAAGTCATCGCTTAGGTAGAGAAAATAAAAAAGAAATTAAAATCACGACGACGTTTCGATCGCAACACAAGCGACCGTCATCGGGTGGAACAGACGCAGCAGGAGAACTGATGACACAGGAGAAAGAGCTGCTGCTGCTGCTGCTGCTGCAACAAGAGGTTTATATATCGGATTTTGGTGGGCTCATCCCCCGCCCACTTACCCTTGTCATCAGTTCTCCTGCTGTGCCTGTTCCACCCGCCGACGGTCGCTTCTGTTGCGATCGAAACGTCGTCGTGATTTTAATTTATTTTATTTTGTATATATATTTTTTTTTAATACCTACGTGATTACTTTACCGAAAGAACCAAAGGGGTATGGATCCCAGGGAATTCTTTCCTGCTCACGTCACCAGAATTCCCATTGCCGTCAGACTTGAAGGGTTCACGTTGGGATTCGCCCTTTGCAGAAGAAGATACCTGTGCAAGGAGATGTTTTATTAGTGGCGCTGGGGGTGGGGAGGGGTGTGTGGGGGGAGGCGCTCTGTCCCAGTACCACATTTTTCACCGTGAGGAGGATCAGCTTCTTATGGCAAGAGGAAACTAAGGACGACCAGAAGGCTTCACACAGCTACAGGAGGCTGCCAGAGCCCCAGTCTATCAGAGGACTGCCCATATTGCTCTGCCAGCACGTCGCTTTCCTCTCAGGGTGTGCTCCCCTAGCCTCTGTCTTCCCAGACTTGCCCGCAAAGCAGCGAGGCGGCGGTTGACTGATGCCAGGGATGGCCTCCACGTCCAACCTCTGGTGAGTGCTGTGGCTCCAAGCTCCCCTGCCGATTAGCCCGAGGCCACGAAGATACAAAGTTACCGTGTGTAGCCACGAGAAGGCCCGGCAGGAGTCTTCGTGCGGTTGGTGGTGGTGGTGGTGGTGGCTAGTGGTGGTGCGGGTGGTGACGTGGGTGGCGGTGTCAAGAAACACAACCCCCTACCTCTACTCATCGGTTCTTTCAGTAAAGTCACGTAGGTATAAGTGGCGCTGGGAGGGGGGGGGGGGGTGGGGTGGGGTGGGGGACGGTAACACTGTCGCGAGTGGTGCCATGATGGGAGGGACAATTTCGATTGGCCATTCCCCTCATGGCTGGTGACCCCTCCACCGTCAAATGAATTACCACTAAACCACGCCTAAAATATCCAGCTAGGCTTGTGCCGGAGGCCCCGAGGGACAGGCGTCCATGACGTATCCTGGCCAAACCCCATTTGGTGGAGCCAGGAGGTTGAATCCTTACCATCGGGGTTCCTCCAGAAACAGCAAATAGCCACTGCGGGTGGCCACGTGGAATGTTTGAACGTTCCCTGCGGAGGAGAGGCTGCCACTCCTCTGTCGGGAGCTGGACCGGTACCGCCTGGATCTGTGTGGCATTCAGGAGGTCTGGTGGACCGGCTCTGGCTCCTGCCACCATGAGGGGTGGACAGTCCTCTACTTGGGACAGGAGATTGCCAAACAAAAGGGAGTGGCTCTTCTACTGAACAAAATAATGACGGGGGTATGAGAGCGTGGCGGTGAGGTGTGCGAAGCTGTAAGCCCCAGGCTACTTTGGGCTCGCCTTCCCATCAACCAGATGAGAAGGAGTGGTGGTCGTGGTTACTTATGCCCCCACCAAATACGAACATCCATGGAGGGATGCAGGCAAGGCCGATTAGTCAGATGCCTTCTATGACCTGTCACAGTTGCTAGCTAAAGTGGCCTCTTCAGAGAGAGTCATCCTGTTGGGTTAATTTAATGCCCGAGTTGGTCATGACGCTGGCACCTGATCTGGAGTGATTGGAGGGCATGGGCCAGATCAGCTCAATAACAACGGTAGGAGGCTGCTAGATTTGTGTGCAGCCCATGGGCTTGTAATTACCAACACGCTGTTCTGGCATCGGCACATCCACACAACATCATGGATGCATGCCGGGTCCAAGCAAGAACATCTGCTGGGCGACATCGTGACGGAACAGCAAATGCGGGACCATGTCCTTGACACCAGGACCTACCGTGGAGCTGATCTGCCAACTGACCGTCGGCTAGTCATCTGTAAGATGCGCCTACCATTCTTCCATTCCGGTGGTGGGTGTACACCCAGGACCCCATTCAAACCCATAGTGGCCTGGTCTCAACTAGCTGATGAAAGTTGTAAGCGATAATTTCATCATCACTTGCGGTTGGGGTTTGCATTGTTCCCCACTCCTGATGTCGAGGGTAAATGGGCGCGGTTTAAGACTGTGGCTCATGCAGCTGCAATGGCTGCTTTGGGTGCACGGTCCAGACCTCCCCAGAGACCCTGGCTGACAGAGGAGGTGTTTAGGCTGGCTGAAAAAGCTACAGGCCCACTCTCATCATCTACAGCATCCCACATCAGAGAATGAGGGTTATCGCAGCTTTTGCTCAGAGGTTCAGAGAGCTGTGAGGCACGGCAAGGATTGGTGATCGTTGGTTGCTGAGGAAATGGAATCTGCCTCAGTGGCCCGTGATCACAAATCACTCTTTAATTCCATCAAAAAATAACTTACAGCGCCACACCTATTACCATCATTAGGGCAAAGAATGGTGATCCAATCTCTGACCCCCAGGAACAGGTTTTCACATTGGCTGAGCATTTCTGTGAGGTTCAGGGGGAGGGAAAATCCCTCAGCCTGGAAAACATCGTGGCACAAAGTGAAGATGACCCTGCTGAGGCTGCCGTGCCTCAAATATTGGAGGAAGAAGTCATCCCCTGTGAGTGGCTGGCTGAGGTGCCATCTGTTGAGGAAGTACTGAAGGCGATCCCGAGTCTGAGACCAGGAAAGGCACCGGGTAGAGATGATCTCCTAAGCGAAATGCTGATGGAGTGTGGCGTTTGTGCACAGACTGCCCTACATGACATCATAACAACAGTCCGGACCACTGGACGGGTTCTGCAGGATTGGAAGGATGCCCTGATGCTCCCCCTCTTCAAGAAGGGGGACCGCACAGACTGTAACAACTACAGGGGCATCTCACTCCTCAGTGTGCCGGGAAAGGTCTTGGCAAATATTATTCAACATCGCCTTGCCAGGTACGCTGAGCAGAGGCTTGCAGAGCCCCAATGTGGTTTCAGGAAAGGGCGGTCCTGCACAGATGCCATATTTTCTGTCCGTCTGCTACAGCAGAGGTGTAGGGAATTCCAACAAGATCTACATCTCTGCTTTATTGACCGGGTCAAGGCTTATTATACCATTAGTAGGCCTGGGCTCTGGGTTGTTCTTCATGCTTTCGGAGTCCCTGACTCTCTGCTCACGATAATTAAGGACCTTCATGATGGTGAGAGGGCCCGGGTAAAACTAAGTGGCCGGGAGTCGGAGCCATTCTTTTCATCAGTTGCGTAACACTGTGTGGAAGCTACCTGGTCTGTCGCTCCACACTAAGCTTCAGGTCTTCTCGGCCACGGTCATTCCCTTCCCTCTCTTCGCTTGCGAAACGTGGACCCCCCTAATGGAACATCTTCGCCGGTTAGAAACATTTAGGCTAGCCTGCCTCCGATCCATCCTGGGTTTAATCAGGCTGTATTGTGTGAGGAGCTCACAAATCCTTGAAAGATCTGGGCACGGTCCCATCGGTGAGCTCCTCTGGCAGGCAAAGCTGCATTGGATGGGTCATGTAGCCCGCATTCCCAGCCACCGCATGCCGAAACAGCTTTTGTTCGGCCGGATAGAGGGGGCTAAACAGGCGCGGTACGGGCTAGAGAAGAGATGGAGTGGTGTGGTACAGGAGGACGTGGAGCTGAGTGGACTTGCCAATGACTGGTACCAGCGGTGTCAAGATCGGCATCTGTGGAGGAGGCTCGTGAAGGACGCTGCTACTGGGCAGCTGGAGGCAGTCGCCCTCCAACAACAACGGAGGGCGGAGGAGCGACGCTCACAACAACGAGCGGAGCGCCGGGGGGCTAAAGCACAGCAAGTTGGCACAGTAGAGGGCACAGGTGGTGCATCAGCCAGTCATCTCAGTCATCTCAGTCAGTCGACCCGTGGCACCTGGGTCTGCCCCGTGACCTCCTGCCAGCGGGCGTTCGACATTTCACGTGGCCTCAAGGTGCACATGGCCTGGCACAAGCGTCGTCGTGACGTCACCGCCAATTAGTGGCGAATGGTGGTTGTTGTTGTGGGTGGTGTGGGTGGTGGTTGTGTTGTGGGTAGTGTGGGGTAGGTATGGTTGGTGGTTGTGTTGTGGGTGGTGCGGATGGTGGTGGTTGTGTTGTGGGTGGTGTGGATGGTGGTGGTGGTGTGGGTGCTGGTGATGTGGGTGGTAGTGGTGGATGGTGATGTGGGTGATAGTGGTGTCGTTTGTGTGGGTGTAGGTGTGGTTGGTGGTTGGGTGGTGGGTGGTGTGGATGGTGGTGTTGGTGGTGGTGATGGTGGTGGTGTGTGTGGTGGTATGGGTGGTGGTGTGGGTGGTGGTGTGGGTGGTGGTGTGGGTGGTGGTGTGGGTGGTAGTGTGCGTGGTGGTGTGGATGGTGGTGATGTGGGTGGTGGTGTGGGTGGTGGTGTGGGTGGTGGTGATGTGGGTGGTGGTGTGGATGGTGGTGGTGTGGGTGGTAGTGTGCGTGGTGGTGTGGATGGTGGTGGTGTGGGTGGTGGTGTGGGTGGTGGTGTGGGTGGTGGTGTGGGTGGTGGTGTGGGTGGTGGTGTGGGTGGTGGTGTGGGTGGTGGTGGTGGTGTGGGTGGTGGTGTGGATGGTGGTGATGTGGGTGGTGGTGTGGGTGGTGGTGTGGGTGGTGGTGTGGGTGGTGGTGTGGGTGGTGGTGTGGGTGGTGGTGTGGGTGGTGGTGTGGGTGGTGGTGTGGGTGGTGGTGTGCGTGGGTGGTAGTGTGCGTGGTGGTGTGGATGATGGTGATGTGGGTGGTGGTGTGGGTGGTGTGGATGATGGTGATGTGGGTGGTGGTGTGGGTGGTGGTGTGGGTGGTGGTGGGTTGGTGGTGTGGATGATGGTGATGTGGGTGGTGGTGTGGGTGGTGGTGTGGGTGGTGGTGTGCGTGGGTGGTAGTGTGCGTGGTGGTGTGGATGATGGTGATGTGGGTGGTGGTGTGGGTGGTGTGGATGGTGGTGATGTGGGTGGTGGTGTGGGTGGTGGTGTGGGTGGTGGTGTGGGTGGTGTGGATGATGGTGATGTGGGTGGTGGTGTGGGTAGTAGTGTGGGTGGTGGTGTGGGTGGTGGTGGGTTGGTGGTGTGGGTGGTAGCGTGGGTGGGTGGTGGTGTGGGATGGTGTGGGTAGTGGTGGTGTGGGTAGTGGTGGTGTGGATGGTGGTGGTGTGGATGGTGGTGGTGTAGTGGTGTGGCTGGGTGCTGGTGGGTGGTGGTGTGGGTGATGGTGGTAGTGGTAGTGGTGGTGTGGGGTGGTGGTGTGGCTGGGTGGTGGTGCAGTGGTGGTAGTGGTACTGGTGGTGGTGTGGTGGTGTGGGTGGTGGTGTGGCTATGTGCTGGTGGGTGGTGGTGTGGTTGTGGTGTGGTTGTGGTGTGGTGGTGGTAGTGGCGGTGGTGTGGGGTGGTGGTGTGGCTGGGTGGTGGTGTGGTGGTAGTGGTGGTAGTGGTGGTGGTGTGGCTGGGTGGTGGTGGTGGTGTGGTGGTGTGGGTGATGGTTGTGTTGTGGGTGGTGGTGTGGGGTGGTGGTGGTGGTAGTGGTGGTGGTGTGGTGGTGTGGGGTGGTGGTGTGGCTGGGTAGTGGTGTTGGTGGTGTGGCTGAGTGGTGGTGGTGGTTGTGTGGTTTGGTGGTGTGGGGTGATGGTTGTCTTGTGGGTGGTGGTGGTGTTGCTGGGTGGTGGTGGTGGTGTGGTGTGGTGGTGTGGGGTGGTGGTGGTGTTGCTGTATGGTGGTGGTGTTGTGGTGTGGCCCATCATAGATGGCAGAAGCTCAACGAAGTTGCTGAAATGATCATCACGTGGGAATTCATAGCACCAGATAAAATAGAATCTAAACGAGCAAACCTACAGATTCATACAGACACACAGAGACCCAGAGAGACCCACAGAGACACACATAGAACCATAGAGACACATAGAGATACATAGAGACCCATAGAGACACACATAGACCCATAGAGACACATAGAGGTACAGAGAGACCCATAGAGACACATAGAGACCCAGAGAGACCCATAGAGACACACATAGACCCATAGAGACACACAGAGACCCATAGAGACACACAGAGACCCAGAGAGACCCATAGAGACACATAGAGACCCAGAGAGACCCATAGAGACACACATAGACCCATAGAGACACACAGAGACCCAGAGAGACCCATAGAGACACACATAGACCCATAGAGACACACAGAGACCCAGAGAGACCCATAGAGACACACATAGAACCATAGAGACACATAAAGATACATAGAGACCCATAGAGATATATAGAGACCCATAGAGATATATAGAGACCCATAGAGATATATAGAGACCCATACAGATACATAGAGACACACATAGACCCATAGAGACACACATAGAGGTACAGAGAGACCCATAGAGACACATAGCGACCCATAGAGACACACATATACCCATAGAGACACATAAAGATACATAGAGACCCATAGAGACACACATATACCCATAGAGACACATAAAGATACATAGAGACCCATAGAGACACACATATACCCATAGAGACACATAAAGATACATAGAGACCCATAGAGACACACATATACCCATTGAGACACATAGAGATACATAGAGACCCATAGAGATACATAGAGACCCATAGAGACACACATAGACCCATAGAGACACACATAGACCCATAGAGACACATAGAGATACATAGAGATCCATAGAGATATATAGAGACCCATAGAGATACATAGAGACCCATAGAGACACATAGAGACACAGAGAGACCCATTGAGACACATAGAGACCCAAAGAGAGAGACCCAGAGATAGAGACACATAGAGTAGTGCAGTGTTTAATGTAGTGTATAGTAGTCTAGTGTGTAGTAGTGTATAGTGTAGTGTATAGTGTAGTGTATAGTGTAGTGTATAGTAGTGTCGTGTATAGTAGTGTATAGTGTATAGTGTAGTGTATAGTAGTGTAGTGTATAGTGTAGTGTATAGTGTAGTGTATAGTAGTGTAGTGTATAGTAGTGTAGTGAAATAGTAGTGTAGTGTATAGTAGTTTATAGTTGCGTAGTATATCGCAATATAGTGAATAGTAATGTATATCGTAATGTGTAAGTGTAGTATGCAGTTTATAGTGTAGTGTGTGTAGTGTATAGTAGTGTAGTGTATAGTAGTGTAGTGTATAGTGTAGTGTAGTGTATAGTAGTGCAGTATGCAGTGTATAGTGTAGTGTGTGTAGTGTATAGTGTAGTGTATAGTAGTGCATAGTGTAGTGTATAGTGTAGTGTGTAGTGTATAGTAGTGTATAGTAGTGTAGTGTATAGTGTAGTGTATGGTAGTGTAGTGTATATTGTAGTGTATAGTAGTGTAGTGTATGGTAGTGTATATTGTAGTGTATAGTAGTGTAGTGTATAGTGTAGTGTATAGTGTAGTGTAAAGTAGTGTATAGTAGTGTAGTGTATAGTGTATTGTATAGTAGTATAGTGTATAGTGTAGTGTATAGTGTAGTGTTTAGTAGTGTACAGTAGTGTATAGTAGTGTATAGTGTAGTGTATAGTATTGTAGTGTATAGTAGTGTAGTGTATAGTGTAGTGTATAGTGTAGTATATAGTGTAGTGTAAAGTAGTATATAGTGTAGTGTATAGTGTAGTGTATAGTGTAGTGTATAGTGTAGTGTATAGTGTAGTGTATAGTGTAGTGTAAAGTAGTATATAGTGTAGTGTATAGTGTAGTGTAAAGTAGTATATAGTGTAGTGTATAGTGTAGTGTATAGTGTAGTGTATAGTGTAGTGTATAGTGTAGTGTAAAGTAGTATATAGTGTAGTGTATAGTGTAGTGTATAGTGAAGTGTAAAGTAGTATATAGTGTAGTGTATAGTGTAGTGTAAAGTAGTATATAGTGTAGTGTATAGTGTAGTGTATAGTGTAGTGTATAGTATAGTGTAAAGTAGTATATAGTGTAGTGTATAGTGTAGTGTAAAGTAGTATATAGTGTAGTGTATAGTGTATTGTATAGTGTAGTGTATAGTGTAGTGTATAGTGTAGTGTAAAGTAGTATATAGTGTAGTGTATAGTGTAGTGTATAGTGTAGTGTATAGTGTAGTGTAAAGTAGTATATAGTGTAGTGTATAGTGTAGTGTATAGTGTAGTGTATAGTGTAGTGTATAGTGTAGTGTATAGTGTAGTGTAAAGTAGTATATAGTGTAGTGTATAGTGTAGTGTAAAGTAGTATATAGTGTAGTGTATAGTGTAGTGTATAGTGAAGTGTAAAGTAGTATATAGTGTAGTGTATAGTGTAGTGTAAAGTAGTATATAGTGTAGTGTATAGTGTAGTGTATAGTGTAGTGTATAGTGTAGTGTATAGTGTAGTGTATAGTGTAGTGTAAAGTAGTATATAGTGTAGTGTATAGTGTAGTGTAAAGTAGTATATAGTGTAGTGTATAGTGTAGTGTATAGTGTAGTGTATAGTGTAGTGTATAGTGTAGTGTAAAGTAGTATATAGTGTAGTGTATAGTGTAGTGTATAGTGTAGTGTATAGTGTAGTGTAAAGTAGTATATAGTGTAGTGTATAGTGTAGTGTAAAGTAGTATATAGTGTAGTGTATAGTGTAGTGTATAGTGTAGTGTATAGTGTAGTGTATAGTGTAGTGTAAAGTAGTATATAATGTAGTGTATAGTGTAGTGTGTCGTGTAGTGTGTCGTGTAGTGTGTCGTGTAGTGTATAGTGTAGTGTATAGTGTAGTGTGTCGTGTAGTGTGTCGTGTAGTGTATAGTGTAGTGTATAGTGTAGTGTATAGTGTAGTGTATAGTTCATAATAAAGGTTTTTGGGTTAGATCGCGATCTAACCCAAAAACCTTTATTATTATGTATAATATTGGTCGCAAAAGCCTACGTGTAGTGTATAGTGTAGTGTAGTGTATAGTAGTGTAGTGTATAGTAGTGCAGTGTATAGTAGTGTAGTGTATAGTAGTGTATAGTGTAGTGTAGTGTATAGTGTAGTGTAAAGTAGTGTATATTGTAGTGTATAGTAGTGTATAGTGTAGTCTATAGTGTAGTGTATAGTAGTGTGTAGTGTAGTGTATAGTGTAAAGTAGGGAATAGTGTAGTGTATAGTGTAGTGTATATTGTAGTGTATAGTAGTGTAGTGTGTAGTGTAGTGTATAGTGTAGTGTATAGTGTAGCGTAAAGTAGTGTATAGTAGTGTAGTGTATAGTGTAGTGTATAGTAGTGTAGTGTATAGTAGTGTAGTGTGTAGTGTAGTGTAAAGTGCAGTGTGTAGTGTAGTGTATAGTGTAGTGTATAGTAGTGTAGTGTATAGTAGTGTAGTGTGTAGTGTAGTGTAAAGTGCAGTGTATAGTGTAGCGTAAAGTAGTGTATAGTGTAGTGTATAGTGTAGTGTATAGTGTAGTGTATAGTAGTGCAGTGTATAGTAGTGTAGTGTATAGTAGTGTAGTGTATATATTGTAGTGTATAGTGTAGTGTAAAGTAGTGTGTAGTGTAAAGTAGTGTATAGTGTAGTGTATAGTGTAGTGTATAGTAGTGTAGTGTGTAGCGTAGTGTATAGTAGTGTAGTGTGTAGTGTAGTGTATAGTAGTGTAGTGTATAGTGTAGTGTATAGTAGTGTATAGTGTAGTGTATAGTAGTGTATAGTGCATAGTAGTGTAGTTTATAGTAGTGTAGTGTATAGTAGTGTAGTGTATCGTGTAGTGTGTAGTGTATAGTGTAGTGTCTAGTGTAATGCGTGTAGTGTATAGTGTAGTGTCTAGTGTAATGTGTGTAGTGTATAGTGTAGTGTATAGTGTAGTGTATAGTGTAGTGTATAGTGTAGTGTATAGTGTAGTGTATAGTGTAGTGTATAGTGTAGTGTATAGTGTAGTGTATAGTGTAGTGTATAGTAGTGTATAGTGTAGTGTATAGTGTAGTGTATAGTGTAGTGCATAGTGTAGTGTATAGTGTAGTGTATAGTAGTGTAGGTCTGCAGGTTTGCAGAGTATTCCTGTGAGGTCTTGGGCTAAGGGGAATTCCCTGCAGCCCAGACAACATCACGGGGGCAAGGTGGGGAACGCCCCTGCCAGGGCTGCGGTGCCTCCCCTAGGTCGACTCAGCCTTCAACGATGAGCTACCGCCCTGCGATGGTGTGGAGTTAACGTCGCCGCTCGGTGAGACAAAGGCGGTCCGGCGGTCGTGGTGCTGACCGCTCGCCCCACCCCCCTGGTGTGGTACCGCAGTGTCGGCCTTCACAGACGCTGCACGCGGCTAGCAGCACTTGCCCCTGTATCACTCTTAGAGGCTATACGGGGAGTTTTGCCTTTGTAGAGGGTGAGTGGGTGAGTGGGTGGGTGGGTGAGTGGGTGAGTGGGTGGGTGAGTGGTAGGGTGAGTTGGAGGGTGAGTGGGAGGGTGGGTGAGTGAGTGAGTGGGAGGGTGAGTGGGAGGGTGGGTGAGTGAGTGGGTGGGTGGGTGAGTGAGTGAGTGGCTGGGTGGGTGAGTGAGTGAGTGGGTGGGTGAGTGGGTGGGTGAGTGGGTGGGTGAGTGAGTGGGTGAGTGGGAGGGTGAGTGGGACGGTGAGTGGGTGGGTTGGTGAGTGGGTGAGTGAGTGGGAGGGTGAGTGGGACGGTGAGTGGGTGGGTGAGTGGGTGGGTGAGCGGGTGGGTGAGTGGGTAGGTGAATGAGTGCTACTCGCTAGCAGCACTTGCCGCAACAGTCTGTTACAAGCTACACGGGGAAACTTTGTAGAGGGTGATTAAGTGGGGGAGTGAGTGCTACTCGCTACTAACAGCACTTGCCCCTGCAGCCCTGTTAGAGCGAGTCTGATGACCCCAGACACAGCTACTTGTGGATCTGCCACTGTTGCTGCTTTATTTATGGGGGGTTTTTAGTGACTTGACCTTTCTCTCTCTCTCTACAGTCTACACTTACTTATATTACTCTGGTTCACATTATTGCACTTGCTTGTTGATGTTACGTGCCCCTTAACCCCCGTGATTGCATGACATCCGTGATGAATAGCTGCACTCGAAGGTTAACACCCAGTTGTAATAGAAGGATTCCGCGACCGACATTATCCACGAGAGGTTTGCTGGATTAGATCGCGTTTGTATTTGTGTGTGTAACGAGCGACTTCCGCGACACGCCGTGTAGAGGTCACTACCCTCTCCTTCATTCCGGGCACGGCACAGGACAATCTCATCCCCTCACTCTGGGCGCAAACTTTCGATGTCAGCGTCTCTGCCGGCTACGCACGCACACACACGCACACAACAACAACCGCCATTCGCCACTAAGTGACGGTGACGTCACCACGACGCTTGTGCCAGGCTATGTGCACCCTGAGGCCACGTGAAGTGTCGAACGCCCGCTGGCAGGAGGTCACGGGGCAGACCCAGGTGCCACGGGTCGACTGACTGAGATGACTGGCTGATGCACCACCTGTGCCCCCTACTGTGCCAACCTGCTGTGCTTTAGCCACCCGGCGCTCCGCTCGCTGTTGTGAGCGTCGCTCCTCCGCCCTCCGTTGTTGTTGGAGGGCGACTGCCTCCAACTGCCCAGTAGCATCCTTCACGAGCCTCGACCACAGAGGCCGATCTTGACACCGCTGGTACCAGTCATCGGCAAGTCCACTCAGCTCCACGTCCTCCTGTACAACATCACTCCATCTCTTCTCTAGCCCGTGCCGCGCCCGCTTAGCCCCCTCAATCCGGCCAAACAAAAGCTGTTTCGGCATGCGGTGGCTGGGCATGCGGGCTACATGACCCAGCCATCGCAGCCTTGCCTGCCGGAGGAGCTCACCGATGGGACCCTGCCCAGATCTTTCAAGGATTTGTGAGCTCCTCACACAATCCAGTCTGGTTAAACCCAGGATGGATCGTAGGCAGGCCAGCCTAAATGTTTCTAACCGGCGAAGATGTTCCATTATGGGGGTCCACGTTTCGCAAGCGTAGAGAAGGGAGGGAATGACCGTGGCCGAGAAGACCTGAAGCTTAGTGCGGAGCGACAGACCAGGTAGCTTCCACACAGCGTTACGCAACCGATGAAAAGATATTGCCGCTCGACTGATTCGGAGTGAGACCTCTGCTGTTAAACTGGAGCCAGTCATAAGCACACTGCCCAGGTATGGGAAACTCTCCACTCTCTCCACAACTGCCCCATCACCGATTGGGAGTTGTGGGGGTGGAGTGTCCGATGGTACAAAATACCCAGGCAGGTGCTTAGTTTTGGTGGGGCTGATGGTAAGGCCCCACCTCTTAGTGGCACGCTCCAGTCTCAGCAGCAGCGTCTCCAACTCCTCCTCTGACTGAGCAGCTATTACCAAATCATCAGCATACATAACGTGGTTGAGCAATAGGGAGCCATCCCTTGACCGCACCCGGGCATCGATTAGCCTCCCATTATATCTGTACCATATGGAGATTCCCCCGGTACAGCTATTGAAGGCTTCACGAACTACGTGGTCAAAATATATGTTAAATAACGTGGGAGCCAGAGGACATCCCTGTCGCACCCCAAGGTGTACAGGGAATGGCTCTGACTCCCGGCCACGTAGTTTTACCCGGGCCCGCTCACCATCATGAAGGTCCTTAATGATCGTGAGCAGAGGGTCAGGTACTCCAAAAGCACGAAGAACGACCCAGAGCCCAGGCCTACTGATGGTATCATAGGCCTTAACCAGGTCAATAAAGCAGAGATGTAGGTCTTGTTGGAATTCCCTACACCTCTGCTGTAGCAGACGGACAGAAAATATGGCATCTGTGCAGGACCGCCCTTTCCTGAAACCGCATTGGGGCTCCGCAAGCCTCTCCTCAGCGTGCCTGGCAAGACGATGCTGAATAATCCTTGCCAGGACCTTTCCCGGCACACTGAGGAGTGAGATGCCCCTGTAGTTGTTACAGTCTGTGCGGTCCCCCTTCTTAAAAAAGGGGGACCACCAGGGCATCCTTCCAATCCTGCGGAACCCGTCCAGTGGTCCAGACCGTTGCCATGATGTCATACAGGGCAGTCTGTGCACAAACGCCACCCTCCCTCAGCATTTCGCTTGGGAGATCATCTCTGCCCGCTGCCTTTCCTGGTCTCAGACTCCGGATCGCCTTCAATACTTCCTCAGCAGATGGCACCTCAGCCAGCCACTCACAGGGGGTGACTTCTTCCAATATTTGAGGCACCGCAGCCTCAGCAGGGTCATCCACACTTTGTGCCATGATGTTTTCCTGGCTGAGGGATTTTCCCTCCCCCAGGACCTCACAGAAATGCTCAGCAAATCTGCGAACCTGTTCCTGGGGGTCGGAGATTGGATCACCGTTTTTTCCCCTAATGATGGTAATAGGTGTGGCACTGCAGGTTACTTTTTTGATGGCGTTAAATAGAGATTTGTGATCACGGGCCACTGAGGCAGACTCCATCTCCTCAGCAACCCGCGACCACCACCCATCCTTGCTGCGCCTCACGGCTCTCCGAACCTCCGAGCGAAGGCTGCGGTAAGCCTCCTCATTCTCTGACGTGGGATTCTGTAGCCGATGACAGTGGGCCTGTCGCTTTTTCTCAACCATCCTGAACACCTCCTCTGTCAGCCAGGGTCTCTGGGGAGGTCTGGACCGCGTACCCAAAGCAGCCATTGCAGCTGCATGAGTCACAGTCCTAAACCTCGCCCATTTACCCTCGACATCAGGAGGAGTCGGGGACGATGCCAATCCCAGCCGCAAGCGATGATGAAATTCTTGCTTGCAACTTTCATCAGATAACTGAGACCAGGCCACTTTATGTTGGAATGGGGTCCTGGGTGTACACCCACCACCGGAGTGGAAGAATGGCAGGCGCATCTTACAGATGACTAGTCGATGGTCAGAGGGCAGATCAGCTCCACGGTAGGTCCTGGTGTCAAGGACATGGGCTCGCATTCGCTGGTCTGTCACTATGTAGTCGAGCAGATGTTCTTGCTTGGACCCGGCATGCATCCATGATGTTGTGTGGATGCGCCGATGCCGGAACAGCGTGTTGGTAATTGCAAGCCCATGGGCTGCACAAAAATCTAGCAGCCTCCTACCGTTGTTATTTAGCTGATCTGGCCCATGCCCTCCAATCACTCCAGACCAGGTGCCAGTATCATGACCAACTCGGGCATTGAAGTCACCCAACATGATGACTCTATCCCGAGGGGCCACTTTAGCCAGCACCTGTGACAGGAGGTCATAGAAGGCATCTGACTCATCGGCTTTGCCTGCATCCCGCCACGGATGTTCATCTTCGGTGGGGGCATAAGTAACCACGACCACCATTCCTCGCCTCCGGTTGATGGGAAGGTGAGCCCAAAGTAGCCTGGGGCTTACAGCTTCCCACACCTCACCGCCACGCTCCCACGCCCCCTTCATTCTTTTGTTCAAAAGAAGACCCACACCCTGTTGTTTGGCAGTCTGCTGCCCCGAGTAGAGGACTGTCCACCCCTCATGGTGGCAGGAGCCAGAGCCGGTCCACCGGACCTCCTGAATGCCGCATAGATCCAGGCGGTACCGGTCCAGCTCCCGACAGAGGAGTGGCAGCCTCTCCTCTGCAGTTAGCGTTCGAACATTCCACGTGGCCACCCGTAGTGGCTTTTCATTGTTTCTGGAGTAGCCCCGAGGGTAGGTATTCAATCTCCTGGCTCCGCCAATTGGGGTTTGGCCAGGAGACGTCATAGACGCCTGGCCCCCCGGGGCCTCCGGCACAAGCTTATTAGTTACATATTTCAGTTTAATTCGTGGTTTCGTGGTAATTAATTGAAGGTGGAGCGGGTACCAGCCCCTCGCACCCATCCAGAGCCCCCGTTTAGCCCCTGTGGTGGACATCTATGCCATGAGGGGAGGAGCCAATCAAAATTGGATCTCCCCCCACAGCACTGTCCACGACAGAGTTGCCCATCCGGCACCGCGTGGAGGTAGGGGGTTGTTTTGCCGGACACACAAACACACATGCACACACACACACACACGCACACACACACACACACGCGGCCGATCACTCGGCCAGGTTCCACCGTCCACACCTCGGCCACGCCGCTGGCTGGCGGCGTGGCCGAGAAGGGGCGATGGAAGCCCGCGGGAGATCTTCCACGTGGCCCGACTACGGAGAAAGATGATGGAGAGAGATGACGGCGAGCAGCGACGCAGGCCTTTGGCCACGCCCTACCGTGGGAACATTCCAGCGGGGTTCCCGGAGCATCTCGGCCAAACCCCCCCCCCCCCCCGCCCATCACCTTTGGCACCCAGACGCCTCTCCCTATTCGGATCGGATGTTGTTCTCTACAGCGGTGCCCGTACCCGAGGGTTTTGTCGCCGTAAACAAATCAACTGCCAATCAGTCGCTCGCTCAGCACGGCACCGTTGTTGCGGAGAGTGAATGCCCGACTACATTTGCAATTCGCAGCAGCCGTGCCCCTTCGCCAGTTCCGGTATTGTTGGCGTCCCTATCCAGGATGAACGGCAGTGAAAAATCCGGATCGCGCAGGTGAGGAAGGGCGTTCACCGATCCACGGAATGCAGCCTCCTCCTCCTCCCCGCAAATAAACTCACGACCCTTGGCCGTCAACGCGTGGAGAAGTTTTTTCTCGCAATGGACGCGAACGAAACGGCGGTAAGCAGGACTCAAATCCGACGAAGCTGCGCTCCTCCGTCACCGGGGTGCGGGTCGGCCAAGGTGGGAACGCACGCCGTGTTCTCCGGGGTCGGTCGCGACTCCAGATTCGTTAGCGATGTCGCCAGGACGCCGGGCCGACGTCCGGAGCAGGGTGACGTCCCTGGGGTTTAATCTGAGGCTGTCCGCACGCATTTCGAGAAAGACGGCACGCTGCGCGGCCCGAGTATTTTTGCCGCCGAAGGTGCGGCTGAAGAGGATCACGACGCCGGGATCGATGAATGAAAAAAAAAAAAAAACACGAGTCCCACCGTGGACGCGCCAGGTGCCAGTTCCGTCGACCGTTGGATACGCGGCCGGGCGCAGAATGGAGCCCCATTGGAAGGCGATTGAATTCGAACAATCCCTGAAGGCGTGCGAAAAGGCCGCCCCGGGTCTCGAGACATCGTCAAGTGGCGTCTGCCAGAAAACCCGGATAAGGAGATTCGAGGGTGGAAAAGAACCGCTCCCCCGCCTGCGAGGGCAAGCGAATCATCCATGCGAGGGTTAAGGGACACGCATCCGCAACAGAAACCTTGTTGAGGTTTCTGTTGCGTGCTTCTTCAACGAGCAAAAAAAAAACAAATCGGAGCTCCCCAGGGACCGGTGGACGGTGAGACGTTGGTTCCGCGGCCAACATCTCATCGACCGCCGCACAAACACGCTCCTTCCCTGTCGTGCTCGGAGGGCTCAGGATTCTGCCGAGCCCGTGCGGCATTGCCCCGTGTCAGTGTGTGGTGAGCCGGGAGCGACGCGCGTCCAGTGTCAAAGTTGTCCCTCGATTTAAAAAAAAAAAAAACGATCGGAGAATTCACGCGAGAGCACCCAGAGCTTCCCTGTCTCTGGCCCGCGGGCAAGGCGCCACTCACAGCGCGCGGTTTTGTCCTAGCCATGCCTTCATCCCCGTTGAGGAGCCAACGCAGTACCCTCCTGGATGACCGTGGTGTCCAAGCCAGCATTAGCAACCCGAATGAAAGGTTCCCGGTGGTTGGACACCGGCGTCTGAGCCGCCGCCCTAGAGTCAGTCCGCGACTGACCCTTGTTTGGGAGGTCCCGAAAAGGGTTCCGCTCTCATGTAGGCCCGAAATCGAGCGGCTTCCCTCGAGCGGAGTGGAACTAACACCCGCACCGTGGCGTTGCCCGTACACAACCGGGCGGGGGAAGGCAAAAAAATGGCATTCGACGGCCGGACGGCAATTCCAAACAGCCACGGTTAAAAAAATGCGGATCTTCGGGGGATATCCTGCCGAGGAAGTCGTCTCCGAGTAAACGCGGAACAGCCGCGGACGTGGAGACAAAGCGACACGTCCCGACAATTTGACGTCAGCGACGCGCTCCCCCGGAACGTCACCCGACCGATGGTACGCAATGAGCCGCCGTTAGCGGAGAACCACGGCGCGTCGGCAGTGCCTTGGGGGCGGGGGGGACGAAATATTGTAAATCGACTCCGAGAGGATACTCTTTGGTCATTTTGGTAAAAGTCGCGTACTGTAGGCAGGTAGAATAGAAAAAAATAAAATCAGTAGCTCAGTGAGACGACAGTTTGCCAACTCGCCCGTGTCGACCGGCATCCTGATTCCCGCACCCCTTCAGTGAACCTGAAGCACGGCCGATGAACCCGCGGCCGCGGCCGCCGCTCAATGGGCCGGCTCCGACCACTGATCCGGTCGGAGCAGACGAAGCTCACCATCGCGCCGAGCCACTCCCCCGGCCATACCGAACGCGCGACCGGGAACGCCCCCACCCCCCCCCCCCCACCCCGCCATTGCCGTGGGGTGCCATTGAGTCGCACTCGGAGACCCGTAGACTCACAGCGATACATAGAGATAACACTCACAGCGATACATAGAGATGCATAGAGATAACACTCACAGCGATACATAGAGATACATAGAGATAACACTCACAGCGATACGTAGAGATGCATAGAGATAACACTCACAGCGATACATAGAGATACATAGAGATAACACTCACAGCGATACATAGAGATGCATAGAGATAACACTCATAGATAAATAGAGATACACAGAGATAACACTCATAGGGACTCGTAGAGATACACAGAGATAACACTCATAGGGACTCGTCATAGGGACGCATGGACACTCATAGATACATAGAGATACATAGAGATAACACTCATAGGGACTCCTCATAGGGACGTGATGTAGCTACTACAACACGTGATGTAGCTGCTACTACACGTGATGTAGCTACTACTACACGTGATGTAGCTACTACTACACGTGATGTAGCTACTACACGTGGTGTAGCTACTACAACACGTGATGTAGCTACTACTACTACACGTGATGTAGCTACTACTACACGTGATGTAGCTACTACTACACGTGATGTAGCTACCACTGCACGTGATGTAGCTACCACTACACGTGATGTAGCTACTACTACACGTGATGTAGCTACTACTAAACGTGACGTAGCTACTACAACACGTGATGTAGCTACTACACGTGATGTAGCTACTACACGTGATGTAGCTACTACTACACGTGATGTAGCTACTGCTACACGTGATGTAGCTACTACTACACGTGATGTAGCTATTACACGTGATGTAGCTACTACTACACGTGATGTAGCTACTACTACACGTGATGTAGCTACAACACGTGATGTAGCTACTACTACACGTGATGTAGCTACTACACGTGATGGAGCTACTACTACACGTGATGTAGCTACTACACGTGATGTAGCTACTACTACACGTGATGTAGCTACTACTACACGTGTTGTAGCTACTACAACACGTGACGTAGCTACTACTACACGTGACGTAGCTACTACACGTGATGTAGGTACTACATCACGTGATGTAGCTACTACTACACGTGATGTAGCTACTACATTTGATGTAGATACTACATCACGTGACGTAGCTACTACAACACATGATGTAGCTACTACTACACGTGATGTAGCTACTACTGCACGTGATGTAGCTACTACTACACGTGATGTAGCTACTACTACACGTGTTGTAGCTACTACTACACGTGGTGTAGCTACTACATTTGATGTAGATACTACATCACGTGACGTAGCTACTACAACACATGATGTAGCTACTACTACACGTGATGTAGCTACTACTGCACGTGATGTAGCTACTACTACACGTGATGTAGCTACTACTACACGTGTTGTAGCTACTACTACACGTGGTGTAGCTACCACTACACGTGATGTAGCTACTACAACACGTGGTGTAGCTACTACTACACGTGATGTAGCTACTACTACACGTGATGTAGCTACTACTGCACGTGATGTAACTACTACTACACGTGATGTAGCTACTACTACACGTGTTGTAGCTACTACTACACGTGATGTAGCTACTACAACACGTGATGTAGCTACTACTACACGTGATGTAGCTACTACTACACGTGATGTAGCTACTATAACTATACGTGATGCAGCTACTACTACACGTGATGTAGCTACTACTGCACGTGATGTAGCTACTACTACACGTGATGTAGCTACTACTACACGTGTTGTAGCTACTACTACACGTGGTGTAGCTACCACTACACGTGATGTAGCTACTACTACACGTGTTGTAGCTACTACTACACGTGATGTAGCTACTACAACACGTGATGTAGCTACTACAACACGTGGTGTAGCTACTACTACATGTGATGTAGCTACTACTACACGTGATGTAGCTACTACAACACGTGATGTAGCTACTACAACACGTGGTGTAGCTACTACTACACGTGATGTAGCTACTACTACACGTGATGTAGCTACTACTGCACGTGATGTAGCTACTACTACACGTGATGTAGCTACTACTACACGTGTTGTAGCTACTACTACACGTGATGTAGCTACTACAACACGTGATGTAGCTACTACTACACGTGATGTAGCTACTACTACACGTGATGTAGCTACTATAACTATACGTGATGTAGCTACTACTACACGTGATGTAGCTACTACTACACGTGATGTAGCTACTACAACACGTGATGTAGCTGCTACTACACGTGATGTAGCTACTACTACTACACGTGATGTAGCTACTACTACACGTGATGTAGCTACTACTACTACACGTCATGTAGCTACTACTACACGTGATGTAGCTTCTACACGTGATGTAGCTACTACAACTATAGTGATGTAGCTACTACTACACGTGATGTAGCTACTACTACACGTGATGTAGCTACTACTACACGTGATGTAGCTACTACTACACGTGATGTAGCTACTACACGTGATGTAGCTACTACAACTATACGTGATGTAGCTACTACTACACGTGATGTAGCTACTACTACACGTGATGTAGCTACTACAACACGTGATGTAGCTACTACACGTGATGTAGCTACTACTACACGTGATGTAGCTACTACTACAGGTGATGTATCTACTACAACACGTGATGTAGCTACTACTACACGTGATGTAGCTACTACAACACGTGATGTAGCTACTACAACACGTGATGTAGCAACTACTACACATGATGTAGCTACTACTACACGTGATGTAGCTACTACAACACGTGATGTAGCTACTACACGTGCTGTAGCTACTACAACACGTGATGTAGCTACTACAACACGTGATGTAGTTACTACTACACGTGATGTAGCTACTACAACACGTGATGTAGCTACTACTACACGTGATGTAGCTACTACTACACGTGATGTAGCTGCTACTACACGTGATGTAGCTACTACAACACGTGATGTAGCTACTACTACACTTGATGCAGCTACTACTACACGTGATGTAGCTACTACAACACGTGATGTAGCTACTACAACACGTGATGTAGCTACTATAACACGTGATGTAGCTGCTACTACACGTGATGTAGCTACTCCAACACGTGATGTAGCTACTACTACACGTGATGTAGCTACTACTACACGTGTTGTAGCTACTACTACACGTGATGTAGCTACTACTACATGTGATGTAGCTACTACTACACGTGATGTAGCTACTACTACACGTGATGTAGCTACTACAACACGTGATGTAGCTACTACTACCCGTGATGTAGCTACTACTACACGTGATGTAGCAAATGCTACACGTGACGCAGCTACTACTATACGTGATGCAGCTACTGCTACACGTGATGTAGCAACTACAACACCTGATGTAGCTACTACAACACGTGATGTAGCTACTACTACACGTGATGTAGCTACTACTACACGTGTTGTAGCTACTACTACACGTGATGTAGCTACTACAACACGTGATGTAGCTACTACTACACGTGATGTAGCTACTACTACACGTGATGTAGCTACTATAACTATACGTGATGTAGCTACTGCTACACGTGATGTAGCTACTACTACACGTGATGTAGCTACTACTACACGTGATGTAGCTACTACTACACGTGATGTAGCTACTACTACACGTGATGTAGCTACTACAACATGTGTTGTAGCTACTACACGTGATGTAGCTACTACTACATGTGTTGTAGCTACTACACGTGATGTTGCTACTACTACACGTGATGTAGATACTACTACACATGATGTAGCTACTACAACATGTGTTGTAGCTACTACACGTGGTGTAGCTACTACTACACGTGATGTAGCTACTACAACACGTGATGTAGCTACTACTACACGTGTTGTAGCTACTACACGTGATGTAGCTACTACTACACGTGATGTAGCTACTACAACACGTGATGTAGCTACTACTACACGTGTTGTAGCTACTACACGTGATGTAGCTACCACTATACGTGATGTAGCTACTACACGTGATGCAGCTACTACTACACGTGATGTAGCTACTACTACCCGTGATGTAGCTACTACTACTCGTGATGTAGCTACTACACGTGATGTAGCTACTACACGTGATGTAGCAAATGCTACACGTGACGCAGCTACTACTATACGTGATGCAGCTACTGCTACACGTGATTAAGCTACTACAACACGTGATGTAGCTACTACAACACGTGATGTAGTTACTACTACACGTGATGTAGCTACTACTACACGTGATGTAGCTACTACTATACGTGATGCAGCTACTACTACACGTAATGTAGCTACTACAACACGTGATGTAGCTACTACTACACGTGATGTAGCTACTACTACACGTGATGTAGCTACTACTACACGTGATGCAGCTACTGCTACACGTGATGTAGCTACTACACGTGATGTAGCTACTACTACACGTGATGTAGCTACAACACGTGATGTAGCTACTACTACACGTAATGTAGCTACTACTACACGTTATGTAGCTACTACTACACGTGATGTAGCTACTACTACACGTGATGTAGCTACTACACGTGATGTAGCTACTACTACTAGTGATGTAGCTACTACACGTGATGTAGCTACTACTACACGTGATGTAGCTACTACTACACGTGATATAGCTACTACAACACGTGATGTAGCTACTACAACACGTGATGTAGCTACTACTACACGTGATGTTGCTACTACTACACGTGATGTAGATACTACTACACATGATGTAGCTACTACAACATGTGTTGTAGCTACTACACGTGGTGTAGCTACTACTACACGTGATGTAGCTACTACAACACGTGATGTAGCTACTACTACACGTGTTGTAGCTACTACACGTGATGTAGCTACTACTACACGTGATGTAGCTACTACAACACGTGATGTAGCTACTACTACACGTGTTGTAGCTACTACACGTGATGTAGCTACCACTATACGTGATGTAGCTACTACACGTGATGCAGCTACTACTACACGTGATGTAGCTACTACTACCCGTGATGTAGCTACTACTACTCGTGATGTAGCTACTACACGTGATGTAGCTACTACACGTGATGTAGCAAATGCTACACGTGACGCAGCTACTACTATACGTGATGCAGCTACTGCTACACGTGATGTAGCTACTACAACACGTGATGTAGCTACTACAACACGTGATGTAGTTACTACTACACGTGATGTAGCTACTACTACACGTGATGTAGCTACTACTATACGTGATGCAGCTACTACTACACGTAATGTAGCTACTACAACACGTGATGTAGCTACTACTACACGTGATGTAGCTACTACTACACGTGATGTAGCTACTACTACACGTGATGCAGCTACTGCTACACGTGATGTAGCTACTACACGTGATGTAGCTACTACTACACGTGATGTAGCTACAAACACGTGATGTAGCTACTACTACACGTAATGTAGCTACTACTACACGTTATGTAGCTACTACTACACGTGATGTAGCTACTACTACACGTGATGTAGCTACTACACGTGATGTAGCTACTACTACTAGTGATGTAGCTACTACACGTGATGTAGATACTACTACA